>JAHWFP010166486.1:6257-22107 GCA_023313725.1 Lithobius niger
TCCACCCCCACAAGGCATCACTTTCCAAATGCCAGCGGCTCACTTTCACCACTCGGGAAGTATCCAAGTGCCTCGAGCCTTCTTGAGGATAAGTGAAAATCTAGTTTTATGGGTCATTTTGTATCCCGAACCAAACAAGAACCGACACCTTGCTCGCTGCAATTACCGACTGACGTGAAACGTGAAAAATTGATGAATTCCTACGCAACCCTGTTACCTCGGAGAAGATGAACACGTCTGCACGAGGAATGCGGAAATTGCGCCCAACTGACAGTTGAGTAAGTGCGTTGCAATTATTTATCATTTTTCGGATGCAAGACGTGAAGTGCCCATTTTACTAAAGTGGTTTGAAGGATTTTGCTGTTTGCTAGTTAAAGTGTGACGTACTTAATATTATGGTGTTCTAATTCATACCTTTTAGCTGGGCGATGTGGGACGAAATTGCCTGAGAATCGTCAACGCCTTTCGATACTCTTTTGGCTTCCCGAGGTTTCACTTCGTTTGATAAAAACTGGTAGGTAAACGGTAAAAAAAACTCCAAATTAAAAAAAAATACAGAGAAAGACATTCCAGGGGAAATAAAATCCAAAGGAAAATAATCCAAATGTGAAACATCCTCGGAAAAAATCCAAAAGTTTGGTTTATTAGTCCACCTTTTTTTTTTTTGGGGGGGGAGGGGGCTTGTTATAATTATTATTTTTTAATGTAAGTTGATCCTGTATTTCGGCACCGTGCTATGAAAATAAAATAAAATATTCTAAAGAAGGAAATCCGCTCTAAGAGTGCCCCTCCACAGTTCTAACTGCGTGCTGACTTTCATTCTTCGTATATTCCAGCAGCGTGGTTCCGACAGCTGTTATTAAGGAGGCTTTAGGATCTGTTTTGTTCCCGCATGGAGCGCGGCTCCCCACAGTTCATACTGCGCACTGTGAGAGGTACCAGAGGTTTTCCACCCTACTCGTCCATTGGAAGGGAAGCAGCCGCTCTTCCCACTCTACGCTTGTCAAGCGTTCGCTCTAGCCACCGTCCGCTGTGGCCAAGTGTACATCTAAAAAGAAGGGTTGGGGGAAGCAGTTTCAGAACGAAAAAAATACACCAGGCAGTATGAGGGCGCGTTCATGCAACGACTCGCCTTTGCACACTCGCAGCTAAAATTTAATCGCGATGGTAAAGGTGACGTTGCCATGGTAAGAAAGCTATATGGATTAGCTAAATGCAACATCGTTTGAGTAAATGCTCGCAGTCGTATAATCCGTTACAATAAGATAATGAATTCCTCCTGAAGAAAAAATTTTCCCAGGCGCTTCTGAACTCACGTTATTTGCTGTTTTCGTTGCAAGCTAGCATAGCTAAAGATGCCGCCATGTTGGAATTTCAGATGATTTCAGGCTTTGGCAGTGCTAATTTCAAGCTGGCGAATGGCACTTTTATTGTTAGCTGGTATCAACTATTTCGTAGATGAAATAGTTCTAAATCTGATGGAAACTGGACGATTATAATAAGTATAATTAAAAAATGGGTTCCTAATTTCATGATGGTGCACATTAAAAACTAACAGCGACAATGGCACATGCATTGTTTTAACTGGTATCAAAATGGCGTCCTAATTTTAAAATGACGCCCATTACAGATTAATAGTGCTGATGGTATATTCATCGTTTCAGATGGTATCAACTATTTCGTCTCCATTCTAAATTTGAAAGAAATCGACGCCCACCAAGCATATTTCCAAATGGCCACCTTATTTCAAGATGGTGGCCATTACAGAGTAATAGCGACGATGGCATGTTCATTGTTTTACGTGGTATAAATTATTTCTGCTATACGTTCTAAATTTGAAGGAAATTCGATGAAAATAATCATAATTTCAAAATTGCCGCCTGTTACCAAGATGGTGCCAACGCATATTAACAACAACCATGGCACATTTGTTGATTTATTTTTTATTAGCTATTTAAACTATGTGCAAATTTGAAAGAAATCAACATTTTCTGCAGGGCAGTATCTAGGACGTTATCTGATCGCATTCGAACCTGTAACTTGCGTTCTTGATTTATGAAAACATTCTTGGAAAATGCTTTCGCAGTAGTTCGCCAAGAGATTCTAGGATCTGTATCTACAGCGAACAATGGGAGCAATTGTACACTCTATGATGTTGGATTCTTAACATTAAGCATAGGATTTATCAGTGTACCGAAGAGTATTCAGGAATCTGGTAAAAATGGTTATCTATGGTTTTAGCGTTGTATTCCTTTACGTGTGTTAGAAGAATTTGGTTACAGTTAGGAGAATTTGTTTTTTTAAATGAGAAAATAGCATTGTTTCAGTTAGCACGTGATGGTCTTTTACAAATAAGTATTGCAGTCAGGTTAAAACGACCTTGAAAACGCACATTCTGACACAAAAAGTTATACTTTGAACTTATTCCCGTAATTCTGGGTGGTGTAGTTTGACATGTAGAGGTGACACGCCAAAGATAAATCCTAGAAGAAGGAGTTTGTCTATTTTGAAGGGCCAGACCGAATTTCAAAATTTCGACAGATGGCCCTTCACCAGTTGAGTCTTGGATTTAATTTTCATCAACAAAATTTCACGTAATTATGACGGAGGTATAAGCTCTCTAAATTGAGATTTTAACGCAGAGACCTTGGCTGACCCTTGCTAACACTATGGCCAGTGTTAGTAGCACACTTACTAGCACAGCCAAGGGCTACCGCGCAGTGTTAATAAAGGCTAACTGAATATTTGTATTTTTAGTGTATCGTTTTCGTTGTAAGCGTTACTATTTTTTCCTTTACTCCTTTCTGGTTAGTATCCCGTCTTATGTAAGCCACTGACGTTTTCTTGTTCGAAAGGAAATCAAACTTTTCTACGTTATCACAAAATTAGCCCTGGTACGATAGTACATGGGCGCTTTGGCTGTACATTTCTTAAAAATACAAGGGGCTGCAGCGACTACCTAGTCGCAATCGGTCTTCTGTGCAGTTCCACTGCTCCCAGTTTCACCGCTTCCGCTTCGTGTGAGGCGCACACCTCTATCACGGACTGGAACAACGATCTCTATTATATAATCTAAAAGCAGTAACCATCACAACTGCCGGTTACAAATGTGTTAGCTTTACGGCCTATTTTACATTTTAGGCGTAATTGTCAGCCTTTAGGCCTAATTTTTACCTGTAGTTTTAATTTTTGTATTTACCCGTCTATTTTTGCAAAATGGTGCACCACCGGGCACATAGTTACAGTGTTACAACGTCATGCGCAACGTATGTTGATCAGTGGAAGGAAAGTGACTGGAGAGACGCAATGTAGAGACGGAGTCATAATATAGTGTTGTTGATGAAGCCAGCAGCGACTCGTAGCAACTTGACATTGCATGGTAACGGTGATTTTTAGGCCTAATTTTCAGTTTTTAGGCCTAATTTTTTTAACTGCAGTTTTAATTTCGTTAAGTAGCAGCTGGGACTAAGGGAGAATTATGGTTTAACGGTAAACCTATTCAATCATGCAACAATCCGACGAGACTTTTAAACGAAGTTAAAATCCTCTTGTTTTTACGGCTGAGCGTTATTCTTATGGTTTCGATGATCAAATGCTATTGTTTCATTGAGTTACGTCGGAAGCATTAGGAGTTTTGTGTTCTTGAAGATAACATTTAGTCGCGATGAAAAAGGGGTCGTTGCCATGGTAATTTCCAACGTTACCTGGTTTAGATCTCATCGTTTAACTGCAGTCGTATAATCCGTGACAATAAGATGAAGAATTCCTCTGATTAAATCATTTTCCCCAGTTGCTTCTAAACTCTCATTAATGTTGTCTGTTTTCGTTACGAACCGGTGGAGCTAAAACTGCCGCTTTATTGAAATTTAAGATGAGTCGTAGCTTCCAGCTGCGAGACAATGCTAGATCATTGCATGAACGCGCCGTAAGGCTGGATAGGTCTTATGGCATGGCTCATGTTATTCAGAGCAAGCTGTTAAAATGACACAAGCATCATTTTTGAAAGTAACTGAAGATTTATTATACTTTGCTGAAGAAGAATATATGAGACCACGACTTTCATTGTTAACTTTCAAGTTTGCACTTTTTGAAATGTATTCTTATTTCCGGGGGCTATTTCGACGACCCTCGCTGCAACAACAGCAGTCGAAAAAAACCGTTTCACGTGAAGCCATGAATTAAAGATTGCCGCACGACAAACTCCATTATGATTTAAAATTGTACATTTCAGTAAATTGTTTTCAAGTAACGCAAGCGAATACAATATTAAAAAACCATATCGCAAATAAATTTTAATTTCATTACATTTTATGGGAAACGAAAACGAAATTAAACTGATACCATCATGTCGAAACCTAGAAATCACAAAGTCATCAACGATACCTTCTTTTTTCCAGTTCTAATCACCTCCCGTCTGCCTCGCAATGTGTTCATCTGTGCTAAGCAAGATTATGCAGGACGGACCATTTGAAATTTGAGTAGGTTGCGTTCCGGTCGCCCTAAGAATCTTAACGTTTTCCTAAGGGGAGGCCCGTCTTTTAATTATG
Source organism: Lithobius niger (assembly GCA_023313725.1). Classification (NCBI taxonomy): domain Eukaryota; kingdom Metazoa; phylum Arthropoda; class Chilopoda; order Lithobiomorpha; family Lithobiidae; genus Lithobius; species Lithobius niger. Next base: position 10,805 of record JAHWFP010166486.1, read on the forward strand.
CACATTCCTTCCTTTTCATGTACGGGTCTTTGATTAATTCCAAAAATACGTACTGCTCGCTCTTCGCCGGCTCTCACTTCGAATTACGTATTCTTTTAGCTGCCTCATCCGGCCTCGTAAAAGACAGTCGTAATCAGACCAGCACGCATCATTATTGATAACAGATGTCCCGGCAATCCAACACGACCCTAAGCAGCTTCTTGAGGATTAGCGCCATGAAATTCTGATAACGGCGAGTGAATAATGTCCGGAATTTCATAACGGGGATTGCCATCTCCGATCTGGCTGGCTGGCTCCCTACGCCGAACCGCGGCCTGCGAAATTGGCTTATATGCAGGCCGTGCGTGGGGCTTATATGTAGAGTTCCGTTGGAAATGTAGAGTAGTGGACGCAGGCTCGGACTGGCCATAGTGCCAATGGCACAGGCGCCCTTTAGCTACTATGCTTTTGGCACCCTTTTGGTAGTCAATATTTTCTCCTCCCACAAAGAAAAATGAATGGTTTTGAAATCCCTGTCCACTGATAATCTTTCCTTTCACGCACAAATGTCCTTCTCTCATCTCCCTCCCTTTACTTACGTTTTAAAGGTTTTTTTTTAACTCTCCCCCCCCCCCCACCTTCCTTTAAAATTTTCAAAAATAGCGTTACTTGAAATATAAAATGTTTGTTGAAGAATGGAATCCGAAGTCAAAATTGACGACAGAATATAAAATAAGCACAGCAGCTTCTGGAGCTCAACCCCGGAATTTGCTTATGCTTGGGGAGCTTAGACCGCTTCCCAAACCTTAAACGGTTGGACGCACCATAAGTTCATCAGGGTTTCCTGTAAAACTCATGGTGCATTTCCATAAATGGCACAGGCGCCTTTTTCTACCCAGTCCGACTCAGAGTGGACGAGTAGACCTTGGATGAATACTCACTGCGTTACTGTCCGGATTCCGGCCGGACCCCTAACGGTATTAGGGAGACAGACAATATATGGCTTTCATGAAGACGTTACTAAGCGATAGAGGTGGAGCTGGCCCCTTTACGTATTGGTCACACCATCCGAAAACATTGTTTCCTTTTGAGGGAGAGAGAAATTACTACATGAATGTCATTATTGTCACCGGCCACTTCCGGTTCATCATGACGGTGCTTGTGGAACATCACCATCTTGATGGTGTTTGTCGCCTTTCCATCTTCCATTAATTTTTGTCCGTGTACTTTTTAAAGTGAAACTTCTATCGTATAACCCCTTTTTTCTTAAGGTCCACTTGACGTTTTTTGTTTGTAATTATCAGAAAGATGAACGCTCAGCATCTCATTGTCACGATTTCCATAAAATGCATCTACATGACGTCACGGAACAAGATCCCAGAGTGCTTTGTGAAAGCCGGTGAGATCATAAACGATCTGTAATGTAATTCAACATTAGACTCATTCAACGACCCTTTATAATAGCGGAGAGAGCTTATACTTGCATCGTAATATGAGCCACCTTTTAAGTTTTGTTCGGCTCTTCGGATAACCCCTGATACTATCTCAAGGAGCTGTGACTGGTGCTAGGACATGTTTTATTGCTGCATTTGTTGTTAGCAGCAATCTTCAGCTCATCCTCGCGAGCTATAATCAGCTGCCTCGATGAACGAATTGTTGAAAAAGAAACCCTCTTGGCAGAGAGCCTTAGGGCTTCGGGCAGATAACCAGGAGTGGTTAACGCTCGTTAAACCCTTTGAACCCTTCATTCACTTTTTTACCCTGAAGTGCACTTTCTTAAACCCCAGATGCCCTATTTTCCAGCCCTTGTAACAAAACTGTCAGCAAAACGGATTTAAAAAAAAATGCTTTTTTTGCATGCCAGGACGGACAAGAATACGGTCCATGAGGTGTTGGAGCAGGACACTGAGGGGGAGACAACCCCCCCCCCCCCCAAAAAAAAAAATGAAGGTCATAAAGAAATTTGTTGAATTTGCCCCCCTTTTTTCCAAGTGTGCTCATTCCCCCCTTCCCCTTTTTGAAAGTTTGTATACGCCCCTGATACAATTTATTGCTTTATCAAGATGTCACCTCAATTTTCATTTCTGTTTTGCATTAAAGCGGTCCTAACGAGACCTTATGAAGACGCGATAAGGTCACATGTTTGCTTAACGAGATGGTAGTATGCATTACTTAACAACACCTTGTTGGACTATACTAGCCTGCGGAAGGGGGGGGGGTCACGGTGGGTTAATGGCAAGCCCCTCCGTCTCATAAACGGAAAGTCCTAGGTTTATTCCTGGCCTCGACCCATCCCTGATATGCATTGGACGTAAAAAATCCTAGGTATTTCTAGCAGAATTGTACCTCTCCGTCCCGAGACAACCCTAGCAGTTGAAAAGGACGTTAATTCGACAATTTCCATTTTTTTTTAATGAAGGCCAACTCCATGAACTATCCTGGATTGAATAAGAGATTTTGCGTGTGAAGTGATAAAGGTAAAAACGGAGCCTTTTGACCAGGCCAAACGCTCATTACGTACGTCATGTACAAGATTTATAATTTTCGGCGTCAAATTTGGCGTCTTGTTCACCTGCAACGAAACACAACATCAATGAGAATGGGGAGTAGTGACACGAAATATAAAATATTGGAAAAATGGCCACTCAAGCTATAGCTGACGTGGCACATTATTACAAATCTGCAGGCTAGTTGAGTTGAGCCTAATACACAATTTAAAGGGACACCCGGCCTGCCTTATAACATTCCGCGTGCCAAATTACAGCTACGCGCAGATCATCATCCCAGCAATTACAGTGCCAAGATCGGCTGGGTAAGTAGCTGCGTTCCTCGCATAGCTGCTGTCTCGGTTGGCTTTGTGAATAGTACACGAGACAGAATCAAGCCAACGATTGTGTCGTCACAAACCGGAATGATTCTCGTATTTTAAAATCACAATTTATAATTTTCTAGGATAATGTCTTATAATTTTGCTTCGGCTATCTATTGGAATAATTAATTTTAATTTGTACCGCATTAGTCGATTAGATTTTAGATCTCATGGTAATTATTAGAAAATTAGTAGATGTACACACAGAGAGAGATGAAACGTCATGATTATTGTACGCGTGCAATGCATCATTTAGTGACGGGTCGTTAGTAAATAAAGTTCCATTATATTCAACAGAAAATCTCCTAGACGCCACATTTAAAAAAGGGTTTTTAGAAAGGTAAAGACTAACGGTAAGGAAATAGACCTTTGGGGACGTACTTGATGTGGAGGATCGAGAAAAATGGCGCTGGGAGGTATATCCCTTTAAAAAAAAGTAATATCATACCCAAATCCAAAACTGGTAAAAAGAAACGTCGAGTTCCAAATGGTTCGGCCCTTCAAAGGAGTGATATCAACACACCAAAACATTCGCCAACTTAATCGCACCGAATAATACTTTGGACGTCAAATGAAAACTTGAACATTGCTACCGAAAGTAGCAATATTCTAGTTTTCATTTAGCCTTCGAACTATTAGTCGGTGGGATTAACTTAGCGAATGTTTTGGTGTGTTGATATCACTCCTTTGAAGAGCTGAACCATTCGGAACTTGGCGTTTCTTTTTACTCGTTTTGGTTTTTGATATGATACAAACAAACCATCATTAAAATACTCACAAAATAGATGAAAAGTAAAAAAGGCACGGGACCAGCCCAACAAGCTAACAGTGGTCCGCTATGTTGGAAATGACATCAGCACTAATTAATGGTGTCAACACTAGCTTGCAGAATATTGACTGGCAGATCGTCAAATAGTATCGTCCATTTTTTTATGGTTGGGGAAGATTTTATCATTTTTATAACGTTCATGGCTCTTTCTAAGTCGACTGAGATATAGAAAGGCCTCAAAGCTGCACGCGGATTTTTTCGACTGGCTTTTTGTAAACGATTACATCCCAATTTACAAACCAGTTAGTTATATCATATCAAAAGCCAAAACTGGTAAAAGGGGCCGCCAAGTTCCGAATGGTTCGGCCCTTCAAAGGAGTAATATCAACACACCAAAATATTCGCCAAGTTAATCGCACCGCTTAATAGTTCGAAGGTCAAATGAAAACTAGAACATTGTTACTTTCGGTAGCAACGTTCAAGTTTTCATTTAACGTCCGCAGTATTATTCGGTGCGATTAAGTTGGCGAATGTTTTGGTGTGTTGATATCACTCTTTTGAAGGGCCGAACCATTCGGAACTTGGCGGCCCCTGTTACCAGTTTTGGTTTTTGATATGATATCACTCCTTTTTTTTTAATCGTGTATTAGACACAACTCCAACTACCGTGTAGATGTATAATGAAGTGCCACGTCAACAAGTAATTGGTTTTCAACAATTTGCTACTACCTTTTGCCTACAGGCCGAACCATTTTCAACTTACTCACCTCTTTATAGGTTTTTGGTTTGGTTTTCATTTGTTATAATTTGTTTTATTTAGCTAGTTTTTGTGTGTAGATATCACTACGTTGAAGGGCCGAACCACTCTCAACTTAATGTCCTCTTTACCAGTTTTGGGCTTTGTTTATTTTGCTTTGTTTTTACAGTTTGTTTATTTTTCGTGAATTGGACGTGGATACAATTTCTTTGGCAACGTTGTTCAGATTTATCGTGGTACACTAGTGTGTTTCTAGGCCCGCACGTCAGTATACACGTTGTCATTGTCCGAACTGTGGCCGTCCAATGAGAGACGATGCCGACAATACTAACAATGGTTATAACAATACTTTCGTACTTTCGCGCCCTCCCACGCCATCCATGTTACACCCCTAGGCTCCAAACCATAAACGACACGCAGTTCGTATTGTACTGCACCCATTCGTTCCATTTCATAGCTGGAAGCCTTCCCGTTATCTCGGGATCGATGAATAATCACCCTATGGGATTTAACATGGGGATGAGCGGACAATGGTTTACAACCTCGACAATCGAATTGGTGCGATGTTTGTTGTGATGTTTGTTGCCTAACTTAACGCGACACACTAGCGTGTGTCTAGATTCCAGTTAGTGAAATTCCCCTATTTCATTCATTCGTGACGTTAGCAAGTTAAACTATGTCTCAGCTCGATCATTTAATACAAAACAGTCGTCGCCAATGATTCTCCACATAGGCACCCGCAAAATTTCCAAAAGAGGGTGGGGGTGGGGGGCAAAGTGGACAAAGAGTACTAAAAAAATGGGGAAAAAAGCACGTGATTCAAAGAAGACGGGCATTATTTTTCCCGACCCCTCTTTAATTCACATGTCTAAAAGAATATGCATCTAAAACGACTAGTGATGATCGGTTCATATAGAGCTTGGAACCCTGAAACCAAAAATCCTTAAATAACACCTGTAAATGGCCATTCTTAATAATTTTTCCTATCAAAAGTAAAACGTGCCGCGTTAGACTGGAATCTCAAAGCTGTGTCCGCTGGGTCCTTGGCTTCCACCATGGCTGAAACCTCGTCAAACAGGACTTGAGCCAGTAAGCAGAATATTTTATTATTTCATTCCGTTAATAATTAATTTTAATATCAGTTTCAGCTTAAGTGGTGTCCCAACAAGGTGATCCCAACAAGGTCATCCCACTGCTCAGGAAGAGCTTACTAATAAATTTTAAAACATTAATTACCAATGGTAAATAATGTAGCTCGTCGCCATTTAAATGTACCGACGCGGTACCTAAATTTAGCCTGCTACGATCTAAGAATATATTATGTCCACAGAGGTCTAAGATTTGGGGAGAAGGCAGCTGTGAGCGAAGGCGACAACCCCTTTTATTGGAGCAAAGCTTCGTTTATGAATCCACGCCAATGCAACCATTGTAGCCACTTCACGAAATAATCACTGCATCAATTAAAGGCGCCTTTTCATCTTTTCAACTCCTAGATGCAGCACCGCAGAATCTTTGAGCAATATAAAGAAAATAGCGGTAAATAAAAAATGGAACAACACTATTTGCAGTAAGCGCCACGATTTTCATAACTAAAACGAGATCACGTGACCCACATCAGCATATTGGATGACGGAGAATCTGGAACGTGGATGCTGTGTTTAGAATATGGGCAACGCTATTGAAATGGTGTGACATGTGTCTTTAACACCAGACTTTGAATATCGATAGCGTTACACCCAGAGGTGGTTTTACAAAGAAAATTTAAAATCAGACATGTTGTGGAAGAATAATCAATCAAGGTGACAAAACGCACAGGTGGTATGTGCTACTCACCTGTTTGCTCACCGCTCGTCGCAACCGCCGTCAACACCATCCAGCGACGCGCTACAAAAGCAATTGGACAAAGAAACAAGGTGCGATGACGCAACCAAAAAGGTGTGCTACAACGCTGTCTCCAATGCAACACGGGCCGTTTGCAACAGCTTCCCTCCGGTTATTTCTGTTTTCATGACATCAGGCTCCGTGCTAACATAACGATTAGTATGCAGAGTTAAATCAATATAGTGACACTTAAAGGCTGGTTGCCACCAAACGAACGTTTTGAGCATCTAGCGCCATCGAGCGCTATCTAGTTCTCTCTGGCGCTTGTTCGCAGCAAGCAAAGGAACGCACAAAGCAATAGAGCAGTGACACGACGTAGTATTATTGTATATAACTGTATGCTAGAACCTTAATAGGTTAGCTGCAAGGGGCACTGCAGAGAGAAACAGAAGGGCGTCATACTGAGGCCGATGCTGTGAAGAGTGATTTCTTAGACCTAAAACGCGCGATTTTTGTTGTTGGATAAAACAACGTTATTTTAAGCCTAAGAAATCCGCTCTTCCGTTGTTTTTCCCTCCATTTTTATGTAGTGCACCTTGTAGTTATGCCTTCCAAAACCCATACTGGTGCCAATCTGGTACCAATATGGCGGCAAATGTCACTGCTCTATATCTTTTAACACAACAAACAAGCCACGTGACTTCTGAATTATTGAGTGAAAATTTGGTACTATCCACGTGCCACTGGAAGCAATCTGTAAAGATTAACGATATTAATGGCACTGGATGGCGCCATGGTGGAATATAAAGAAAATACCCTGGCGCCATCTAGTGACAGTAGTATCGTTAATCTTTACAGCTTGCTCCGAAGTGCACGAGGACGTTCCAAATTTTTACTCAATAATTAAGGAGGCACGTGGTTTGTTTGTTGTGTTTAAAGGTATTGCTTCGTGCATTCTTTGCTTACTGCGAGAGAGAACTTTATAGGGCTAGATGCTGCACTTGTTAATTTGGTGGCAACCACCCTTTAAGGCGCATCCTGGTTACAGGATTTAAACAATATTTATTCTATAGAGAGAAATAGTCACGGTGGCATTACATAGCATAACCGACATACACTACAAAAAAGGCTTCCAAACAGAGGGGGGAGGGGGGAGTCAGAGAGGCACGTGCCCCGTTATACAGGTGCCATTGATTATTCATCTTCCTGTGAGTACCAATGGTGATCAGACAATATTTCTTACAATTCACATAAAGGCAGTGCGGTTCATCAGCAAACTCGTGCAAACTCAGCAAAAAAGTCCACCATCACGAACTTCTAAAAAACTAAACATAGACTCGTTTCGTAGCAGGTTCAGCTATCATGTTAACTAGTGCCGGCCACAGCCTGGAAACATGAAAGTTGGTTCTTTAAGGCCCCTTGCCCATTTACGAAAAAAAAATATTGCATTGGCATGGCCAGAAAGAGCCAATCTTGCAGGCCACGGCCGCACGCTGGGTTGCACCGCGATTCCGTGGTGGATAGGGCTCACGCGACCAAACAGAATGGAATAAGAGATCCGACATAGTTTTGCTGAAATTTTGTCACTGTTGTTCAATAAGTAAGACCAGGAGAAAGTCAGTTTTTACGCGAGGAGTATCGCTTTAGTGACTTTAAGCCGCCTTTATGGGGCCATTAATGTCACGGCAAGACCATTCGGATGCACGTAAATCTGACACGTCGAGCGTGGGAGGAGAGCGCACGACAACGCTGCTTCGAGCAAATTATTTTCGGAATAGCGCTAGAAGAATGCAGAGCGTCTAATTTCGTTACTTGTCCGTTAGTTCGCGCAGGGAGATAAGTACCAAGAACACACCGTCCGGAAGTGCTGCTGTTTCTTAAAACATTGATTCTTGCTCGGAGAACGTCTCTTTTGAACGGTCGAAATTGGTACACACACGGAAAGAAGCAAAAAGGAGTCAAACAACTAAATAAATAAATACGGATGCAAACCTATTTACGTTGCCTTTTGTACTTATATGTCAGACTGCCTGAGTGGGGAATCGAACCCACGACCTCTGAAATCAAAGGCCGAGGTCCTACCACTGAGCCAGAATAACAAGGCCTTGCCAGTCTGGCTCAGTGGTAGGACCTCGTCCTTTGATTTCAGGCAGTCTGACATATAAGTCCAAAAGGCAACGTAAATAGGTTTGCATCCGTATTTCGAGCCCATTGGCTTTCCGTCCAGTTTAACTCGAGCCAATGGGCTCGAAATTGGTTAACTAAATTTCCTCGTTAATCGTTTGCCAACAGAAAAGAAAATAAGGGAGGGTTTACGCAACGACTCGCCTTTGCATTCTCGCAGCTAGAATTTAATCGCAATGGGAAAGTTGTCGTTGCCATGGTAACAACCCTATCTGGATTATACAAATTCGACGTCGTTTGAGTAAATGCTTTAAGTCTTATAATCCGTGACAATAAGATAAATAATTCTTCCTGACGGAATTTTCACAGTCGCTTCTGAACTCTCATTATTCAGTGTTTTCATTGCGAATCGACATAGCTAAAACCGACGCCATGTTGGAATTTCAGATGATTTCTAGCTTCTAGCAGCGAGAATGCAAAAGCGAGTCGTTACGTAAACCCGCCCTAACAAGCAATAGATATCCGCGAGGAATAGGCGGTTAACTTGTTATCTTGTTAAACTTAATCCACATTGTCCTCTCACTTATCCCTTACAATGGTTATTTACGCGGGCTTGGCCACCTCTCTCGCTCAGTCCGGACGGACGGTGTTAATGTGGTGGGTTATGTATAGACGACGTGTGGCTTTTATTTTGGTCCGATGATTGTTATTCGCACATCTTACATTGGCGCATCTCTTCGTGGGGCAGATAACCCCAGTTTTTGGTTCGTGCTCCCCCTCCCCCCACCAAAAAAAAGTACGTACATTGGCTTGAATAGAGGAGATTAATTTCGGAAGCCGTAGCCATCCGGTCTTCTCCACTGGGGGCGTCCGTTTAATACGTCACAGGCGGGTAAATGGGTGGTTGATTTATTGTGACAGTTGTGATGCAGGGGTTGGGAAGGGGACGAGGAGGTGTCGAAAATATGACGTCACTAATCTTGCATCACGTTTTGGTAATTGCATCACCTTAATTTTTTTGGCGTATTATTTAGGAAAAGCTACAGTTCAGATGCAATTCCATTTATGCACACAGGAAAAACTAAAAAATTTAAACCCATGGACTCTAAAGATATTTGAAAACATTTCAATAAATTTAAGTATAAGTAAATGTAAAGTACCTTGAAATATTACACGGCGGAGATGATTGCAGAAGTGAAACGTAATTATTACGGGGATGTATTATTAAACTTTGTGAAATTTGTGTCAAAGTGGTGGGTGCGTGTTTTAAAATCGGCCCCAAAGCGTGACGTAATATATAGACGGCCACTGGCATGCCGACTTAAACTTTCCAATGGTTATTTGCATGGAACCAACTGACTTATCTATAATAATCAGCCATTATCTATAGAATAGATGCTCACTCACTCACTCCCTGCCAAAATTCCCTGAATGAAAGGCTGTCTTGGGCCGTGCATTCCATAAATCTTACAAAACAACGAATAGATGAGCTATGCGGTTGTCATTTGATGACTGACTTTGTAAACCTTGCAGTCAGTTTTAAACATTCGCCACTTAGCGTAAAGAGGGATGTTGAACTGTACTTCCCAGAGAAAATGTTCTGCCTACGATTAACTCAAAAATAAACATTTGTCGTATGCCTTTTTTTTTTTTTTCATATTCCTGGTATTCCCCTGTTTTCTTCGTTGAAACAAGAAGCAGAGTATAGATTTGGTAATTTTTTCATTAATATTTTAGAGCCTTACGTCTTCCGAAGCAAGCTAACGCTTGTATATTCTTACGGTTCTTACTACGAGCGAAAGAAGTCTTCTGAGTGAGAGGCAACTAAACTAATAGAGGACGTCTCATCATGAATCTGGTTGATGTCCCGTTACGCTGGCAAGGAAAAAGATAATGCTTGACCTTTGGTCTTTAATGCATTGCTCTATTTCTTCCTCATCACTCGACTTCAATTTACAATGGTTGCCCTCACGTCTGGAGATTCCAAGACTATACTCTTTTTTTTTTTCATCTCAGTACTGAGTATGATGTTGGGGACTTTTACCTCAGTTCTATCTGGAACTATGAACTGATTAGCTAAACAGTTCATTCAAACAATATGGCATCCGAAAGGAGATAACGAAAAGGAGATATTAAGTCTCTTAAGCATGTCCCCCCATGGAGAGGGGGGGGGGGGGGAGATGGACCAGCTGTACCCAGGCCCGGTCACTCAAGGGGCCCGCACGGCCTAACATATTTTCCAGCACTTGTGAGTTTTGTTGACTATGAGTAATGTACACGATTTGTGCGTACTGTTAATTTTGTTTGTTTGTTTATTGAGAGCCAAAAATTGTTGTTATACTCCCAAGAAACAAGAACTCCAATCCAACAGCAACGAGTATGGAGCAGGAGTACTGTAGTGCAAGCCTGTCAACTTGATAGGCTAGAAAGCCTTCAAACTTATGCAGTCCGGATTAATAAATGAACCAACCTGTTAACCACAACTGTGGCCGACGAGTATTACAACATAGTGTAACTTTTTACGATTTCAGTCGAGGGGGGGGGGGACGTTGTTGTAATATTAACCCTAGATCCGTAACGTTTATGTGGGCTGAATTAATTTTATTAGGGCCGTGGCCCGATGCCATCGCCCATCCTAATAATAATATAACCATAAATTAAACAACAAACCAAACACGGAAATGTGGGTTTGAGTTTTGAGTTTTTATTGAGCCAAAAGGGCCTTCAAGCCATATGTTCAAAATGTGGGGCCCTGCTCTTAACAATTACAAACTTGATCATATCCAACAATCACCAACAAACTCCTTAAATCACTCCACAGCCGATGATTGATTTATTTATTTACAGAGCTACAACCACAAACGGCCACTAGCCCCACTAACACAAGAAAAAGCTACAAAATAAGGAACAAAGCACTAACACCACCGAGTAACCAATACACACACACACACACACACACACACACACACACACACACACACACA
>JAHWFP010166487.1:0-68803 GCA_023313725.1 Lithobius niger
GCGCCACGCTACAATGGTGTACAACCTCGACAATTGAATTGATATGATGTTTGTTGTGATGATTGTTGCCTGACTTGGCAAGACACACTTGCGTGTGTCTAGATTAAACTCATCTCCTAGCTCTGATCAGACATTCAATTAAAGCTCAAGCTCAAGTAAAATACAGGTAAATTGTATTCCATATTCTGAAATTGTGCGTATTCTTTCCTGAACTTTTAACGAAATTTGAAACGAAATGTCAGAATAATTATCGTTACGGAATTTTCTAATTTTTATAAACTTTTTTATTATCTATTTATTTTTAAATTTATTTTTATTTTTTCGACCCCACATTAAGTCTGACGGTGAGTAGGGCATCCAATCCCGAGATATATTTGTAATCCGGGATATAGGGATTATTTTATTTCAACCCCAATATCCAGGGATTAATCCCAAAATTTTGGGATTTATTCTTATGATTTTCAGTAGAAAAAAAATTACATGAAAGGAAGTTTGTATTTGATCACTCTATAGTATTGTATAAAATACTTACAAGATGAATGAAAACTAAAGTGAGCACAGATAGTTAGCAGAATACTCTTTATTTGAAATGATCTGCTCTTTTTTCAAAGTTTAAATCAATGGGAGTGTTTCGATTTTTTTGTTTTTTAATTTAGTTGTAATACATTTTGCACACTGTAAACTGTTCTGCAGTTATTGTACCCCAGTGTCTACACATCCACCAACAACTGAAAAATAAACCTGCTGCATTAGAACATGCATTCATGCAGGAAGTAGGTCTAAACACTAAAATGTGAGGGTTATCTCCTTCACTTTTCTTACACGATTAATTCCTTCATACTAATCACGGTCGAGATGTGGAGCGTAGGATGTTAATTTTATAACTTGTTTCAAAGAACTATACGATTATTGGACTATACTACAAAACTGTAACTGAACTTAACAAGTGCCATGGCTGGCAACGAGCAGAGACTAAAGATATAATGGATTCTGTGACAATTGTTAAAACAGTCATTAAATAACCACGTATTTAAAAGATGGGTCGTAAAATAGCTTAAGCCTTAAAGTGCTTCTGTAAGCCTTAAAAACCATTAGTGCTCTGAAGGAACAGATACAAGAAGACATGTAAGTCATCAGCGTCGTACTGATATGTGTAAAATAATCAAAAACCTCCCAAAAAAAAACTGGAGCTTCTTTATACGTATTAGTGCGACGTTGATGGCTTACACGTCGTTTTCTTCGTCATGTCTGATACTTTACGCCATTAAGTTTTATTAAGACTGCCTAAAAAAATGCCTACGAGTTTTTTTTACTACAAAAATCTGTTTTTCTTTTCTAGGCTCAACAAGGAAAACAACAAGAACAAGAATGTTGTAATCACCTTAAAATAACTGTTGTAAGAGTCTGGGCCTTTTTAATACTTATGTTTTAAGCTATAACGATTGGAAGATAGGTTCACTGGTTTGATCTACAGGTGAGAGAAAAACTCCCAACTAGAATAACAACAAGAATCTTGTCACTTTAAAATAGCATTCAAAAGCCCGTGGCCCTTGTTAATGCATCTACTTTAAGCTACAAAAATTGAAAATAAATTCATTTGTTCTATCACTAGGTTAGACAAAATTTCCACAAGAACAGCAACAACAACAAGAATATTGTAGTCACATTCCAATAGCATTCAAAAGGCTATGGGCCTTGTTCAATGTTCATACCTACGCTTTTACTTTTTAGCTTTAAAAGTTTAAAATCGCTTCATTGGTATCTAGGTGAAAGCAAAATGTCCCTTATAAGAATAACTACAACAACAACAACAACATTTTAGTCACATTAAAATAGCGTTTAAAAGACCCTAGTCCTTATTACTATATACGTTTTAAGCTGTAAAAATTGGAAATCAGTTCAATGGTTCTATCTCTAGTCAGGAGCAAAATTTCCACAACAACGATTACAACAACAGCAACAAAAATGTTATACCTACAACTGTTCTTGATGTTGACTACATTTCTACAAGAACAGCAACAACAACCAGAATATTGTAGTCACATAAAGACCATGAACTTTGTCAAATGTTCACACCTACGTTTTTACTTTTTAGATTTAAGAGATTAAAATCGGTTCATTGCGATCTAGGTGAAAGCAAACTTTCCCCAAAAAGAATAACAACAACAACAACATTTGAGTCACCTTAAAATAGCATTTAAAAGGCCCTGATCATTGTGTTTTAAGTTGTTAAAATTGGAAATCGGTTCACTGGTTCTATCTCTAGTTACGAGCAAAATTTCCACAACAACGAGAACTACAACAGAAACAAGAAATATCCTTGCTGTGATTTCCAAACGGTTCAATTGTTGTCTTTAAAATTTTTATGCGGTAAAATAGTAACGTTACCACCTCAACTACCGAATTTCGTTGGTCCGTGTCAATTCAGGGAGAAACTACAGGGTTTCAAAGTATGACGTTTAACATGAAAGTTTATGCTGAGGCTTACATAAGGGCTGTTGTAGCAGGCATTTGCGAGCAATGATGCTGCAATTAAAAGACAAATCAACAAATACAATTTCTGTAATTTTGTGTGCATGCATTTGTAATTGCGTGTTAATTTTAGTTATCTTTCTGACACCAGAATAAGCAAATGACGAATTCAACATATCAGTTTTTATTCAATTTCGTTGAAGGTCGTGCGAGGTCACTAAAGAACATTTTATTTCCAACCTGGAGCGAGAAGCTAGATGTTGTTATTAGTAGTCAGAGTCGAGTCTATGGACAAGAAGAATGTAAACATTAAATTCACGAGGAAAAAAAGAATTGAATGCCCCATTTTTTTAACGAATTTGTCCTATTTACAATTCTCGGGATATAGGTAGTTATAATCCTGGGGTTTTCGTGACTACAAAATGGTCCGGACCTCGTGATTGGATTCCCTAATGATGAGGTTCCACCATTCAAATTCAATATTTCTTCGTGTTGAAAAAGTAACCAGAAGAAAATATTTCAAATTTTATCCATAGCTATATTTGTGTGAATGAATATCACGTTATCCCCGTGATATCGAAAGATTTTTGTCTTTGCTGCTAGTTAGTATGTATCCTGCAGGAGTCCCACTGAGCCTAAACTCTTGTCACCCAAAAAACACTCCATAAGTTTGATTATTTCTAATCAAATTAATTTTTAAGGTGTTACTAGCCGAGTCGCACGCTGACGCTCGCTCATTCGGCGGCATCTCGCTTTACTCGAGGAAATTTCTTGTTTCAACATTTATGCTGCTGACGGACAATTTCACACCAAAAAATGATCATGAACACTGTAGTGCACATTTTTCATAATGTTCTGTTCATAAACAAACCATAACTTGTGCTTACACTTTCATTTCTCTTTGTTTATGTAAGTAATTCTTGCTACCAATTGTGAACAGATTTTTTTATTCAAATAAATTGTGCTGCGTAAGTTGCACAGTAGAAGCAACGCCAGAGCTAAACACCAGGAACCTCTCGTCGCCTATAATCAAATAAAGAAGCAAACCTATTTACGAGCTTTTTGGACTTATATGTCAGACTACCTGAGCGGGAAATCGAACCCACAACCTCTGAAACTAAAGGCTGAGGTTTTACTGCTGAGCCATAATGACACGGCCATAATTTCGCCTATAATTTGTGTTAGTACCACCTAACCCCCAATAAACTCTTATACCTTCCAGCATAGGTTTTCTTGTTTCATTTATTTTTGGAATGTTTACTTTATGTCCTGCTTTGTGTGCTTTAACGTTTTTGTGCATTAATATATTTTGCCCCTTCCCTAATGGTGAAATAGTTGTAAAAACATCTAAAGATAATAATGCCTCATTAAACAAAGATAATCACAAAAATTTGTTGACAGAGTTAACCTACCATTTCGTGTGGTTTTAAAGCAAGTCAGGCCTACACGCAGCTCGAATTTATACCCAGTAATTTTGCGTGTTTACCACAGTTACGCTAGACTGCTGATTCGAGCACCAGCTAATGGCATACTGATCGAATGTCGATGTTTTACAAATACAAACATAAACAATATTTCTGACATCCTTTTCTCAAGAAAATAGTTTGTCAAGTAGGCCTAATTTAGCAGTTAATCTTTTCGTAACTTTACGTAATTTCATTTAAATTTACGGGCAAATTGGCAATTTGAATTTGAATTATCAAATATGAAACTCCATCAGCCGTCCCATCAGTGAGTTGCACGTGCCTCATTCTTGAATGACACTATTCGGATTGCCAGCATTTCTCTCACTGATAACACTACTGGCCAATGCGGCACCTACATGGCGCACAATCGTGGACCATCCTCTCAGCAGGAAAATAGCATATTCCAAAGCAACTTCGAAAAATTCGCTTCAACAATGGTCCGAAGGGATTTTTTGCTTTTTTCGAGGGCAATCTTAAGATAAATAATAAATTTGAATTCCAGTTCGATCATTCTAAATGGACTAGGGGTGGAAATAAGCTGCGAATTGAAATCACCTGTATACTGAGATCCTAGGAAGAAATATGAATTAGCTCTGGTATCGCTAGACACCACGTATATGTAGTGTCCAAGGGAATAATGACGACTGTCGTACGGGGTGAATGGTAGGGCCAGCTGAAAAATTTTCTTTTGGATATTCACATTATACATACATCCCCAAAAAAATTTTAATCAGTTCAAAATCAAAAAATCCTAATGCATAAAATTTAATGATAGTATTATATTTGCAAGCATATATCACATAGGAGAATACAAAGAAGGGAAAAAAAACACGTGACATTTATCTTAACCCTTAGTAAACCTGGACTGAAAATTCAAGTAGAGCCTAGCAAAAAAATTAAACTACTGAAAAATGTTTAATGCTTATAACAATCATGATGAACTGGTAGAAACCCTGTTCAAAATTTTAAGACCAGGACGAACTTCAAAACTTTGCTAACATCTAACACAGGGAACATTTTACACCATCGTCCAGGAGGTCAATTATACATGCATCAGGATGACCGTTGAACCTATTACATGTAAACACTACCTCCACACGTTTGATGCTGATATATATACGCAGATATCCACACAGGATAGTCACCTAATCATATCAAAGTGCGCTATACAGCGCTAAAAATATCGTATCAATGTGCTCGTGACCATATCGTATTTACATACTACTACACATATCTGTATATGCACTGATTTCCTTCTGGGCGTTTTGGCACGATTTTGCGAATGCTCAGGTCAGTGTATGCTAGCTTCCACATCCCAACATAATCAACTTAGCGTGGCAAAAAAAAACAGACAAATAACTTGGAACGAAGTTTGTCAATTTCTGTTTGTATCACCGTTTTGCTCTCATATGCCAGGCACATAACTGTTTCACCTGGTTGACTGGTTCACCAATTTGAATCTGATTTTATTCTCTCGACTGACAGGTATGTCGTGCATATATGTTTTTTTGATTATTTTTTTTTAAATAATTTATCAGAACGATGCTAAAGAAAGGATGCACAATATTTCTTCAGTATTTCTTTTGGAAACGTGAAGTGATGCCAGAAAAGTCCCCCAAAATTATAAAAAATAATTTTTTTTGAACTTTTATGGCATAACTTCACATTTTAAATTATTAAATTATTAAATTATTCCTACTCACACATGATAATAGGGAATTGTTAGAAGAAAAGATAGAATGGCATGCTTTGGTTTTCAGCCTAAAATGAAAAATTCTACAAGCTACAGACTAATGAAATAAATTACCTCCATCACCATATTCCCAATGCTCTTCCCACTCATAAGAATGGTGATATCCATATCCATTGCTTCCTTCGCTCGAGTATTCTTCGTATTCTTCTCCTGAATACTCTTCATAATCCCCATCATAATCTGAGTAATCTTCATATTCTGATTCGCCACCAGTATTACTACCACCACCACCTGCACCACCACCACCACCTGCACCACCACCACCTCCTCCACCACCTCCTCCTCCACCTCCTCCCCCACCACCACCTCCTCCTCCACCACCGCCACCACCGCCTCCTCCACCACCGCCTCCACCACCACCACCCCCACCTCCACCACCTCCACCTCCACCACCACCACCTCCACCTCCACCTCCACCTCCTCCTCCCCCGCGGGGCTGAACAACTGTTTTATCTGAAAAGAAAATTTTCAATTTCATTATTATAATCTGAATAGCACTCACAAACATTTATTTTACCTAAATTAAGATTGTTAAATGGATCTGATACAAACTAGCAAAGTGTTGTAACTTAGCTACATTTTATAAAACAAAAAAACTGAAGTATTCTTAGAAAGTTTTACATTTATTAATTGTTACCAAATTTCGGAACCTTTTGTGTAGATACGCCCAAAAGTCAATTGTGAGCAGGACAATTACTTGACAGGTAATGTCATGCAATGATTTTGTAGATCAGCGCACTCAGATGGTGCGACACATACAGATATAATCTATTTTGATTTTTGCAAGCCATTCGAGTCAATATTGCATTCAAAACTTTTCTAAAGCTTGAATACTAGGAATTCAGAGGGTTACTATTGCTGAAGTTTACGTTTCTCAGGAACAGGTCCCAGCGAGTTCCGGTTGGCGATCATCTGCATACACTTTCCAGTATTGTTAGTGGAGTCCCACCACAGGGGTCTGTGTTGGACTGCTACACTACTCCTTATCATTTGCCTAAATAATATGTACTGTATACCTTAATCCTTTAATTGTCTTGAATTGAAATTTTCTGATAACCTCAAATATGGCACACATATGCTCGACACCTTCAATGAGTTGGCACTGAGTGGCATGATCAAGCATGTGTCACAGTGGTGTGATATTTGTAAATCATGGCTTTCAATTTACAAATTCCAAAACTCTATATTATTTTAAAAGTCTTTCCCACCGTTGCCATTTAAGTATCAACCATAATCTGACATGTAAGAAGAAAACGACTTGAATGTATACTTACTTTGAATCTTAAACCCATCTTTATATTGCAATAGAGTTGTGGGCAATAACAAACGTGTTGCAATGTAAAGATGGGTTTAAGATTCAGGTTTAAGAAACCAACAACTAGCCATTCTAAACTGCTGCTTCAGCTGTGGTAACACTAAAACAGAGGTATGTGTATTCAAGGTATTTGTAAGACCATTACTGGAGAATTTCGACAAGGTTGAATCAGTTTGACATAAATTTGCAAAGAGCTAAATTGGGTTGAGATATGCCCAATATGAGGCAAGGCGCAAACTACGGGCATATTTGTTTCGTGTATTTATGATTGTTTGAGGTTTTCTGTTAATTGATTTACCTCTTTTGAAATCAAGTCTTAGTAAAACTACTAGAGGTCAGTTGGTTAAATTGGCCATGCCATCAGCACAGTTGAAGTTTAGAAGAAATTACTTTAATTTAAGAACGATTCCTACTTGGAACTCTATTATACTAAGGAGAAGTTATTGACCAGTAAAGTCAGTAGTTATCGAGTGAAGTTGAACATGATTGTCTCAAAACAATTTTGAAGAGAACGGAGATGTACCATAGTCAACGTTCTCATCTCCTTGTAAATTGTCCCCTGTAGCACATTAGTCAAATAAAGAGCAATGCTCTTCTACTTTCTTAGCTGTCCTGAACTATGGCAGCTGGACAAAAAAGCCTACTTATATAATACTTTTTGTCAATGGGAGCCTCCCTATCCTGAAACTTGCACAAGAATCTACACTTGTGTGAAACTGAGTTGATTGCTTTGATACTGATAATGACCACATGACGTGTGACTAGTCAAAGGCTGGACTTGTAAAAGATTTAAATTCGCACGAATGGATCTGTAAAGTTCATATACATATTCTTGAGACAAGTTTTGAGGACGACAACGGGCATCTAGGATGTGATATTTAGAAAATTCATTTTGCTTTCACCAAAAATATATTATGAAAGCACTGCAAGCTCGAAGCAGAAAAGTAAGTTTCCATTCAGTTTTACAGTTAGTTTTCATTGCAGCTAATAATTCTTTAAATATCAACATAAGTGGATACTGCATCCTACTAAAGATTTTAGTCTGTATTTGAAGCTGAATGAGCTAATTTGCTTTGTCTGGAAGCGATTTGGTTCACGCAATGGCTCTCAAGTGCGTCGTGAATGCAACAACAATAAGCATTACAGTTGTATAAATACCTGGAATGATCCAATTAAAGTCTCTTCTGTGTCACTTACAGTTTCACCCATGTAAGTCGAATGGCCATAATTCGTGTGCCTCTGATCACTGCATATTCCTGCGCCTCTGATCACCTCAGAAAGTTTTGGTGGCAATCTAGGTAATCTTGTGATACTAACTCAATTTCTTGAAGGAACTAAAGCATCATAGCCTGCTTCAGAATGATACCTACGTCAGTCGGAGTAGCCATGACTCTTCTTTGTGCCTGTTGTTTGGGTCAATTGAATGTTTCCATTTTGTTTTGCAACATCTACGCTGCTACTCTTTACTAAAGTTTAGTCATAGTATATACTTTGCTTTGTGAATATTTATCTTGAGCACAGAATAGTAAAGATTATGCTGTTTGTGTTGATTTTTTTTTGCTTTGCTGGTACTTAGCTGCATCTCCATTCTGTATGCATTCTTTCAAAACAGGTTTTAGGAATCAAATAGTGCTTTTGGTGATTTCGAAATCTAGCTTGAATTTCAGGTCTAGATAACCTTTGTGCTGCTCCAACCTTTTCCCCGTATCCTTGAAGTTCATATTTCGAAAACCCTAGGTAATATAAACAACTATAAACAACCTGTTATGGGAAATGGTATTAATTCGTTCTGACGCACCTTGATTAATCACTAGTTTGGCAGCAGTTTGACGCTCTGCTTGGTAGTTACCCTTCTTAATTCAATCATATCTCTTTGCTGCTTAAGTTTTCATTCCGTCGGAGTGCGAAAAATATTCTTAAAAATAAACATATCTCTAAACAGAGTAACTATTCATTTGCGTTAACAATGATTTTTCTCACAGATTTCTCTCTTGTCTGTCTACGTTTAGTTTAGGTTGTTTGCTTAAATGTCTCGATTTTCACAGACCTTTCCATTATGATACAATGTGTATGATCGCTATATTCTACTGTTTTTCAGATACTCTTTCATCAATAGTTCCTGTATCATTTTAACTATTCGTGACCAATAATTATGTACGTATTTTTAGCCGAATTGTTTGCTTTTATTATCTGTGACCCTTCAGCTACATGATTAGCTGAATGGTTGCATGGTCAGCTGTATAGTTGGCTTCAGTTGCATGCTTGGCTACATGGCTGGCTATAAACAGAGACTTTGTTTAAATATGGGTAAAATAATATACATATTGATGCATACAAATTCTCGAATAGCCAACAACCAATTAGTTTAATAAATACAGATGCAAACCTATTTTCATTGCCTTTTGGACTTGGGGTCAGACTGCCTGAGCAGGGAATGTTTAATCTAATGGGGCACCTTAATTTTCTAAACCACCAGAGGCGCTGCGGTACTTTTGGTCCTCTGCTCGAACAGCATCAACAAAAAATGCCTGTGCATTGTTGTGTTCCGATGTGTAAGAACCGAGCAAGCGGTCATGCTTTCCAAAAGATTCATTACTACAAAACCGGTAGCAGAGAGATTAAACAAGTCGATGAAATCACAAAAATCTGTAGATGCCCGGAAAACACTCCAAGGTCTACAGCCTTTCTTTCATACCAGAAGATTATCCAATTGAAAGTTTATAGAGAAGTTGCTTGCTCACAGATTCATATAGCAACAGTAATAACGTAAAATAAAACTAATAGAATCCTTTAGGATGTTTGCAGCTACAGTTATTACGCATCTCGACCAAAATAATGCTTATGCCTTTGTGAAAAATAAATTGACTGATAAAGTCCAATTTTCGTTACCCAACAAAAAATATAGTAAACAACGTAACAACGTCACACTATCTTGCCTCGGCATTACTATAACAATTTAGGAATATTAAACACTCCATGTTTTGATGACAATACGTATGGTTCCACCCTTTTATAACCAATTTCTTTTACTTTTGTGCTGCTTTAGAAAATTGTTAGTTTTAGAAAATTATCAGTTTTAGAAAATGATCCAAGGGCTGTCCAATAAACTGAATGGGGGGGGGGGATGAGGCTTAATGGCGCCCAACTGAAACTGAATGATGTCCATCCAAACATGCAGGTTTGACTTTACTGATTTGTAATAACAATACATTTGCTTAATTATAATAAAAATAATAAAACTTTTATTTCCACATACAAGATGGAAAAGGATCAGGAAAGTACTGTTTAGGGCCACTGACACCTGTCCAGAATAATTTTAAAAAAGCAAATGGGAAACGGAGATACACATAACCAGCAATCATTACATAAAACAAAACGGGGGGGGGGGCAGAGAACAGAGAAAAACACTACACAACAACGTAAACATTAATGATCAAGTAGGCTAAAAACACATCAGAAACATGGCAATATCGGTTTCCCTCAGGTTCCGCCTGAAAATATGCAAGCTTGCGGACTCCACTACCCCCGACGATAAGCAGTTCCAAGGGTGCACCACACGATTAGAGAAGAAATACCTTCTACAATCTCTTTTAAAAGGCAATACAGTAAGCTTGAGATAATGGCCCCTGGTAAACCCCTTTCCACAGACCACAAAGAAAAGCCCAGGATTAAGGTTGACCAAACCAGGCAAATTGGAGAAAGTGAGACAAAGACCAGCGTGCCATCTCCGCAGCTCAAGTGACTCCAAACCAAGTTTAGCTAAACGTCTTGCATAAGGCAGGTTACAAAATACTGGTAGGTGCTTCGTAAATAATCTTTGCACAGACTCAATATGCCTGATGTCTTTAAGATGATGCGGAGACCAGACTAGGCTGGCATACCTGAGAATGGGGCGTACATAAATAACGAATGCACTGACCAGTGTCCGTACAGCACGGGAGATAAAACATATTCTCACCATATACCCAACTCGTTTTGCCCTGCTAACAAGTAGATTACAATGGTTTGAGAAATTTAAATTAGACGAAAAGTTGACACCGAGATCCTTTATACAGTACTCAGCCTTAAGGGCATTAGTTCCAAGTGAATATGTATAATTACAATTATTGTTTCCAAGATGGAGCACAAAGCATTTGTCATTGTTAATAAGGAGTTGCCACTCGGCTGCCCAACGGATACCAACGGATAATACCGTCAAGAGATGCCTGAAGTAGTGCATGGATCGCTATAACTTAATATCAGCAAATTTTTGCAGTTTTGTCGAAAGATCGGAGATGTAAATAACAAATAACAAAGGGCCGAGCACTGACCCCTGAGGAACACCACTGGTGACTGGCAAGGACAAGGAGAAGGTAGATCCCAGTTTCACTGCTTGAGTTCCATTTATTTCCATAAATACCCAAATTTGATAACTTAAATAGAAGCTTGGTATGTACTACAGAGTCAAAGGCCTTGGAGAAAGCAAAACATATTACCTCAACTGGTGTACAGTTTTCTAAAGATAGTGTGCAGTCGTTTAAAGGTTTGAGGCTTAATGGCGCGTTTAAAGAGGTAAGAGTTGAAAGGTAGTAGAGCGGCCTGGTAAGAAACAAAACTGGTTGCCTGGTATAAGATTTGAAGAATATAGATGTTCCTCAAATGTTATACCAGACAACCAATTTTAAAAGAGCGTCGCGAATAATACGCTCGAGGAGTCTACATGGGACACATGTCAACGAAATCTGCCTATTGTTTGCTGCATTGGCTGTTTCGTTTCTTAAAGACAGGCACAACATTTGCGAGCCTCCAACTATTTGGTATTTTGGCCATGACAACTGATCTATGAAGGATATGAAAAAAGGGACGATATAAGAATTGGGCAAGCTTTTTATAAAATGCTGAAGAGAATCCATCACGGCAAATTTTCGAACTATTCTTTAGTTTAGTTAGGTGCAGCAATATAGTTTTAGGTGTAAATGTTATACGTTCGAGTTGATTTGTTAAATCGAAGTTACCCCGTGACAGCCCATATAAAGGATCATCTGGGTTAAACAGCGTACTATTTTGATAATTTGTAATGTAATTTTTGCAAAAGGTTTGGTTCAGAGCATTAGCTTTCTCAATTTGAGTCATTAATAGTTTATTATTGTAATGCAGAGGGGGAAGTGAATTTGATAGTTTAGTTTTCTGTCTGTAAAGTTTGTAGAGGGAATCCAAAGTACCCACGTTTAGGAGTTTTTTCAACATTATTTCATGGGTCTTACAAAGATGCTTCAGTTTATGGCTGCTTGCCTTAGACAATTCCAAATTTGCAGGAGTTCGGTTTAACTTCAGTCTTCTCTGGAGAGATCTTTTATTTGCTGTCTGTTTTTTAATAGGTATAGGTATCTGAAAACTGTTTTTTTTTTATTTAGTATGAAACGCCGCAGATTTAGCAACCATTCCTTTAAGAACCTCCAAAAAGGAGCACCACGTGGAGTCAACTGTGGCATGTTTGTCGAAAATTGTTGGCCAGGGGTATTTATCTAGCATTTTGTACAAAGAGTTGTAATTAAGTTTAAAATAACCGTTTGAATTAATTGTGTCCATATTATAATGGAGATTTACATGAAAAGTAACAGTATTATGATCACTGGTGCTAAACGGTGAAAGCACATCTGTATCAAAGATTGCTCTTACACAATCAACCAAAAGGAGGTCTAAAACAACATCGTCTCTTGTCGGTTTTGTCACCAACTGTACGAGGCCAAGATCCGAAATTCAATCCAAAAAATATTTTTGATTTAAATTTGAAGTACAATGGTTTGCCCAATTAACATATGACATATTGAAATCTCCGACAAGATTTATATACAAGGGGTCGACAGTTCTCCTAAGACAGTCACACATATTATCGATTTGTTCCTTATTCCTACCAGTGGCAGGTAGCAACAAATCAGGTTAATATTTAAAGTAGGGAAAAATGCTTAGGGCCTCTAAAGTCGTCGTCATCTTTAGTTCACCAGTTGGAATTGAATCGTGAAAAAAGACTGCAACTCCACCCCAATAATAAATTTGCTTAATACTAAATTCCCTTAGGGTATTATAGGTTTTAGTAAAAACTCCTAAACCGTATGACTAAAGTTTTAGTTTTACTAACAATATTCTGTAATGGGTGAAAAGTACAGTCCCTGGCAAAAATAAAACTTGCTAGAAATTACATTTTTTAGGCTTGCTTAAGATGGATTTCGGTTGGGTAAAATTTTATCCAGAAAGTATATCGTAGGGCTAGAACCTTGCTTGGAATATTGTCACTAGCTTTAATCTTCTGCAACAAACTCTAAAAAGGTAGTTCCTAACGTAACGCATGATTTGTTTAGGAGACTACCTGAATTTTTTTTAGAGTTCATATTCAGAATGAAGTCACTCTCAATCCAGTCCTCATTAGATAGTCAACACGCACTTGCTAAATAAAGGGGTACCAGCAATGATTTTTTGGGGGAGGGGATGACAAAATTTCATCTAGAAAGCATTTTGCAGAACTTTGCTTTGAATATTGCCACTAGTTAATCTTCTGCAACCAACCCTAAAACTACAGCCTAACCATATTCAACCCAATGTGGCAGTAGAGAATCATAGAAAAGAGTAACATTGAAAAATAATTGCTGCAGAAAATAAATGGCTTGAGGCAGTGATGGCCTCGGGGAAAGAACGACTCAGAAAAAGGTCATTTTCTGGTGAGCTGGTACCCTGCTTGGTGAAATTCGAACCAAGGCAACTGACTTGACATACCTATAATACCCTAATAACACCATGGCAAAACAGCAAAACAATGTAACGTTTTCTTATTTTTAATTTTTTTCCCCATCGGCAATTTTTAATGACTTTTTCCCCTTCAGTTTTTTTTATTCCCTTTTTTATAGGACTTTCTTCAGCGGTTTTTTACTTAATTTCTTTTTCTTGAGGTGTATTTTTCCTGTTTTTTTTTATCCTTCAGATTATTTCCTGCATCCTCTCTTTTTTAGCCATTTTTGGTTTGTTTTTGGGCACAGGGCATTTTCTTTTAA
The DNA here is from genome assembly GCA_023313725.1 of Lithobius niger. NCBI lineage: Eukaryota > Metazoa > Arthropoda > Chilopoda > Lithobiomorpha > Lithobiidae > Lithobius > Lithobius niger. The sequence continues at coordinate 14,032 of JAHWFP010166487.1, forward strand.
CAGCTATCATTCAGAGTGAAGTAGCGCGACCCCGGTACACACCTACGGCCTATGTCAACATTGTCAACTATTAGAAGCTAATGAAAGAAATCACCTTAACACTTTTAAAGTATGCAGTCCACCCTGTGTGTTCAAAATGAAGTAAGTGTACGAACTACAGGTCATGGTTACAAGTTGGTGCTAACTGAACGGAGTTGTAGCCACGATTTTTCTTGGGGGGGTAGGTGGCAGGAGGACAGAATTCTAAACACTTGTATTTCAGGAGCTTGCATGGAATATTGCCACTAGCTATAATCTTTTGCAACTACCCCCGAAAGCTCGTTCCTGAGCTAAGGACGATGTTTATTTAGTAGCCCACCCTTCATATTTTACATTTTATATTCAGAATGAAGTAACTTTCAGCCTCGTCTATCAAAACTTGTTTTTTCCTATTTGTCGAAATTCCATGTCGCAATAAATTGGGCTTCAGCTGCTCGATCCGTCTTCGTTGGTACTGAAGGCCAGCCATTGCTTCCATGCGAGATGAGAGTCAAAGGCCACTAGTACACGACTTCTCCTAGCAGCAATATCGAGTGCTAAGGTGCCCCATTGGTTTTATAGAACTGCAGAACTCTGCAGGAAAAATTACAAAATTTATGGAGATGTATGAGCAATAGGGACGGTTATACCACGTGCCTCATTAGGCCTGGACTACAAACATTTTAGAGGATTTTTTATGGGCTTTGAAAATTAACTAGCAATCGATATAATTTGTTGGTTCGGTAATGATAGACCCTTTCTGAACCTTAAAACCCTAGAATTTGTTTGAACTCTTTGCATGCTTGAGTTAAAGCCACCATCGAGAAAAAGAGCAAAAAGCTACATTTTCAATAGAAGATTGAAAAGTTGGTAGTAATTATTTTTTTACCCCTGCATGCGTAGGACTGAGAGTACACAGAATAAAACCGAGAAACCGAGAAACTTACAGGGCTAACTAAGGAGCTGCGTAATTTACAAGACATATAAAAATATACTTGGTTACAGAGAGATCGCCCCATTAAAGCGAAATTTTGGTTTCATGCCTTAGTTGTACCCTGCACTTGACTAATAGCAAGATCCATGCTTTGATATGGCGTCATACTCTACGGCTAAGTCCATTAACTTTACAAACACAGATATAGAAACGTTTACCTACCAGTGGCAATACTGTGCGTTGTTGTGTCTCAATCGAAACTGCAACAACAATCCTATACTCTTGACAAGAGAAGAGCGGCCTGCCAGATCTCAGCATTATGGTTTGCTATGCAGGGAAGCCGACATGGTTCCTTTTCAACGACTTTCCTTGTAGTTATACCAAAGTTATACTGCTAGTGGAATGGCGACAACTGTGCTTATGTATTATCCCTAAAATAAATAGGCTAGAAATAACTCTATTTTAAATTCATTAAGCAAAACAATGCAGCAGAAGTTTTTTTTCACTTACTCTTCTTCGATTAATTGGGTTTAAGAACACACGTGCTGCCTAGTTTTATTTTTCTAAAGTAGGACAGCCCAATTGCGTATTTTAAATGTGAAATCAAAATAATTAAAAGTCAATATTTAGTTTATTGCTGCTTTACTCATAGGCCTGAATGTTCTGTGTACTCAAGTAGGCTAATGATCTTGAAAATGATGGAGAGAAACCAAGGGAGAGAGAAATTGAGGATAGTGAGGGATGTGACTTTTTATTTGTAGAACTGTTCATGGTTGTGATTCTAATTACAGCATATCAGAAACTTAGAGCCTGTTCAAAACCAATGCTACTACTTAATATTTGAGTACTGGATGGTATAAGCTAATAAATTTCTAGTCAATAACTGGCACTCAATGCTGCAAACATACAATCACTGCTTGTGATACGTTTTCGTAGTTACGTGATCAGGAAATGTCCAGTGTTGACAATGCAATATTAGATAATTGCAGCCGTTAAAAATGACTGCTACCCATTCTGATGCATACTCTCACAGATACACGGTGTTTGCGAATGTCACTGTAAGCAGAGGTTATCAATGTAGCAATGTCGTCTGCTAAATGCGGCTCTGTACACCAAGCTCTTAATATAGCCTCTGATAATGAAGTCTAAGTGTGATCAAGCCTGGATTTATTTGTGGCCATGAAATAGGACCATCACTCATCCCTAAATAGTCCCCAATGGTATCAAATGTTGATGAGCTGTACCGTAACTACGGCAGGCCATACTGAAATGTGGTAGAGCACCATAGTGTTGATATCATTATGTTACTAAGCTCCTCGAACGGTATGGGCTCCAGCAGCTCTGGCAAATATACCTCCAAAATTATTAGTAAATTGTAGCACTAGCAGTATTGAGAAAAAGGTATCGAAAAAAATGGATGATATCTCACCACAGATTTACTACAAATTGTTGCTGCTATGCATGGATACGGATTATCCTCATCCAAAATGTGGGAACAGCATCTGTTGACTGTGCCCTCATGTGTGAAGCATGCCTCATCCATGAATAGGACAACAGCTGGGAAGCTGGTTTTGAAGTAATAAACTGCGAAAACCGCCATGCAAATTGCCGTTTGCTTCAAGCTACTGTGGATGGTATGGATGTAGCTGCTGTTCATCCACCGTCTTACAAACAATAGCATGAGCAGCATGCAGTTGAGGAACTAGACAACACTGGTAGAGGGATTATCTGCAACTGTGCACACAGATCCCCTTTGCTCAGTGTCAGCTTGCGAACTACGACTGTACTAGTCTCCCACATATGCTGGTGAAAATGATTTGATATAGGAATATCTTTGGGGAAAACGGTTTTATTATAGTCTTTGGGCATCCCTGACATTTCCATCTGCTGCATCATAAACAAAATAATGCAGGTTTGCCAACACTTTCCGTATAGGATGTTCCATGTCGACATGCATGAACAGTGGCAATAAGGTGCTTGACAGAGAAGTGACTACAGGTTCCTTTTACATATTTAATAGTCACAATGAAAGAAAGCATGCCATGTTTTTTCATGCTCGTTTACTTGAAAACATAGCCCAAAAAACATGAAAATCTGAAAGTAAATGAATTATTGTTGTTGTTTGTTAGCTGTTTACTTACTTGAATTTGCTTGTGATGAACAATTGCATACATTATCTTGCCTAAATGTTTGGCAACAAATACGAAGTGGTAGCATTTTTTAAAAGAAGCTCTTAAGTTCCAGATCTGTTGGAATTTGAATGAAACTTAAACATTTAAAAAAAAAGCTGTCGTTGTTTTTTGCCACTCCACCTTCCAGGATCATCTCGCAGCATCGAGTCCCCTGAAGGCTTTCATATGGGTAACGTAGGCCATATTTTAAAAAGCCATGCCCAATGAAGGTTTTGAACAAAGTTCTAATTTCAATACGTATGAATGGAATAACTATCAGAAAGATTGGGAAGCAGCGATCCTACCTTATAATTGACATTACTAATTTAAGTTGCCATTAAACAAATGTTGCTAATAAAAACATGCATTAGCTGCCCGGTTTGGAGAAAATATAACAAGGCAACACAGGTATTCTTAAACACTAATATTATTAAAGCATAGTATTTAAAATAAAAGAATTTCCGGTGACTTGTTTCATTTTCTTAGTCTGCAATAGTATTTTGTCAATGTTATTTTTTATTACGGAAATAGTGCATGTTAAGAGCCGAAGCCTGTTCTCTTGCAGTTTAGTTTAGTGAAATCTATAACAGACGCTTTGAAAAGAAGGCCAGTCATGTTCCCTGAATTGCGCATGGTTACGTCGAGATCTGGCTAGCTTCTTCTCTCTTATCAAGAACAGACAATTATCGTAGTCGTAGTTTCTAATGCGATTCAATTAACACAAAGTTTTGCCACAAATTGGGGCCATTGCTGCATCTAAGTTCAAGGATTTAATGAATTTAGTGTTAGCATATGGTTCCGTATGAAAATGTGAAACTTGCAGGCAGTCAGATGCAGCCTAACCTGAGCCATGATGTAAATACTGGATCAGATGATAATGCAATTTGGTTTTTATAGGGAGAAATCTCTGTAACCAATCATTTTTGGGTAAGTTGTATAGGCATTTTTGACTTGAGTTTAACCCCTAAATTTTGCTAAAAATTTCATATGTTTTATTCCGAAACACTGTACATCTAGAAAAATCTTATTATAGGCTGGTCCATTGTGAGTGTGGAAACCAGGAATCAGTACTGCATTCCTTTATAGCCCTTGTTATAATGATTTTATTCATAACGAAATTATGAAGAAAGGCATCGAAAAAAAGGAGGTGGGCACATGCTTAAATGTATCATCGCTCTTGGGAAAGTAACACTTAAAGCTTCAGAGTGTAGTAGATCATACAAATGCACAAATGGAAAGGGCCAAATGTATCATACCACTTATTTCGTGTTTGAGGACTTATTGCTTAATCACTTGCTGTAATAATTTGAACTAGTTCGGAACGACAGCCTTACCCATGCAAATGCAAATTCCATTTTCACAGGCAGCATACTTTTTTACTTCATCTAGACAGCTGGGGCACTGCAATTCTGACCCACAATAAGCTGAAGCAAAGGAGAAAAATCAAGTGGATTAGGGGAAATATCAAGTTTTAGAAACCGATGCTTATTTTCAAATTATAGATGAAAATAAAGTGAAATTGAATATAAACACTATACACAATTTTTGGTAAGCATGTTGTTATTTCAGCATTGTATTGTGGATGTGATCCAACCTTGGAAAGAAATCCGGTCTTTCCTTCCAAATACATTTCTTAAATATAATAAAAATTTCGTCATAGTATTGGAAATAGCAATATTTCCCAAATACAACACTAATGCCTAGGAAATAAAAGATTTTCATAATGTATGGACCCTTTCAGTTATATTTACTAAAACCATTTATAAGAAATTTCCCATTTATGATCGTGTCAACTTCTTAAGTTGTTCTGCCCGAAACAATATTTGTGTTGATTAACTTTTATTAAAGGCCTAGCTTTAAATTTGCATTACCATTATTATGCTGATTGCGTATATTTCCAGTGAGCTTGACAGATACATACACGTGAAACCTTCTACTGTTGGTGAAAATATTTAGCCTTTGTTTGCTAAGGGCTTGTGCCTTTTTTCACTTTACTTGTAGTGAAGTGATTTTTCCGTTTTAACCTGGCTGAACACCTATGCAATCATGATTTTGTTTTTTTTCTTTGCTCACTGTGTTATTTTCTGAAGCAGTTGTGACATTTTTGTGCAGACAATTATTTAATTGACAAGAAACTTTTCCCCTCTCGTTCATCAAAAATATTCTTGTTAGCATTCTTCGTGTTGCTTGGTTATTTTAGTGCTCATTCACAAAACTTGTTACAATAAATAATACCAGGAATTAGTTGAGATCTATGTGCTACGAAACTGTGATGCGAATGATATAGTGCTTCATGGTAATTTGAATTTTTGTTAATTTAATACCATCAGCACGAGGCAACAAATAAAGAAATTGATGCATAGAGAAGAATTGAAAAACTTATTTCCAAAAAGTCCCAACTTCATTTTTGTCATAAATGGAGATAATACGCATCTAAGCCCATTCTTGGGTCGCTGAATCCGAAAATAACATTATTAAGTTCCAAAGCAGCTTAATTCCTATTGAAAAATCAAGCTGAAATGTGCGTTTATTTCCAAAGTCTTATGTCCTAGCAGCATTCATTTCCAGAAAGTCTTACTATAGGAGCGCTTTACTCGTCATGTGAACCAACATGGTTGTTTTCTTTGCGTCCTGCTAAAGTAAACAGCTAGTTTCGAAGAAAAAATGGCCAGCTTTGGAGAGATTATTGACAGAAAAGCAGGCAAGACTGTCAGGAAAAGATCAAAAACACGTGCCGGGTGGAAAAAGAGTAAGAAAAAGGCTGTAAAATATTGTAGTAATGCATCTCTGCTAATAGTATTTTGCCACCACAACAATGATCGATGCGACAATCTACATTCACACTAGCAGATTGTCACAACTTTCACTAGGTTAAGAGAAAACTAAAATCGGCCAAGATTCTTTTATTATAAATGGTATTACAGTTCAAAAAACAAAACACAACGGAGGACTTAAGAACTACACCAATGTCTTTTCTCCATAACACAATTTATACAGGGCAAAGACTTATAAAGACTTGAATATAACTGCAACCACATGTAATGCTAACGTTAAGAGCAAAATGGGCTATAAGTAACTGAAATGAAAGTCTTAGAAGTGATCGTAGAAAATGGGACATGCCAAGTAACTACTCCAGAGCAAGTTGATATCATAAACTCTTGAAACGAGGTAGAAAGTGTTTGTCATCCACTACTCATAAAATATCTTTTGGAAATTCTGTGAAAACAACACAGGTAGTCAAAACTTAAAATCATCCGAATAAAATGGAGTAAATGATGCACATCCTGTGATGCCATTTTACAAAAAAAAAGTATTTTTCCTCTGATACTTGAGATAATGATGCAAATGATTATAAGGGATAACTAGAAGGGCTGCAGACTACTGTAGGGCAGTGGCATCTAACAAATTTCCCCATTTTCATGTTTTTAGTTTCGGGATTTGCAGACGGCACATTTATACACATACTATTGATTATATTTTTATGCAACACTAACTTCTGTATTTTTATAAAAAAAAATAAACGTTTATAAACAATTGGTGTACTGGGTTAATATCTGTTTCTTATCAAAACGTCTTAACTCCATAATCCACTGTTCCATTTGTTCCAAAAAGACTTATGTCCACCATTATGTCCCAGAAAATTCTAAATCCACATTTGCCTGCCATTGTTTCAGGATTTTCATGGGTCTAACATTTTTGAAACCACGTTGCATTGTTAACTTTGTTTAAGGTTGGCACAATAATAACAAGTTACGCTGTTAAAATATAGTTTTTGAATTTATTTTGAGAAAACGCATTTACCTCAAAAAGGCATTTTTTGAACTTCAGACTTTTTGGAAATAAGCTCTTCAATTGCCCCCATCAACTGCTATGAAAATTCAATTTGTGAATCTTGTGACAGAGACTGAAATTGGTTTGCTTAGCTTATTATAATTTATAACGAAATTATGGATGGGCCTAAGGCAGCCGATGGCTTACCAGCTGAAAAGTCGCCACAAGTTTCTATGGAGGCGAGTAGAATTTGATGGGTAAATTCTAGGGTATTGGAAGTCAGATCTTACAAGATTTGGTATTTGTGTTAGTTTGGAGGGTTGTAAAAAAGTAGGTGAGTATTGTTTCTTGGTGCAGGTGATTGGTTTTACACTTGGGTTTCTGATTGGTTTTCTACATGCTTGAGTTTTTATTTATTTTTACACAACTATTTCACATTTTAGCTTTACTTTTAGTGTTTATTTTGGTGTAGACATATGATCTTGCGGGTCGTAGCTCATTATTCTTCATTCTATGAAGAAAAGTATCAGATGATGTCATTTTCAACTCTTAGCGGTAATATTTTTCAGTTTGGCTGGATGCCCTTGAGTATAGCAAATAGGAAATTATTGGTCATAAAACACAATAATAAACAAGCCATTTAACACAATAACCAACACGTTTTTTTTATTAACAATAAACACGGTTTGTTGGTTGCCGATGCTGAGTACTTACTTAAAAATTTCCTGGCTTCTGCAGAAGACATTTTCAAAACCTGAATGTTTAGTCAGTGTTGGATGCCTGGAGTTCAGGCACCCCTTGACGTCAGTTTGCTGTATACTGATGTTGTTGCACATGACAAATTAGCAACGATCTGGTAATTATCCAAGTAGAAAAGTGGTATAGTGGAAAGTATACCCAATTCAAAGACCCAGTCTAAATACCCAGACTGATTATAACCCATGAATTATTTTGGTCATTACTCCTCACTTGCCGTTCATATCTATTCACAATGTTAGCTCCACTGTGTATTATTGTTTATTAAAAATATTTCATTTTTACTACAACATCTGCCACGGCTTCATCTCCAGTTTGCTTTTTAGTAGTGTTAGTGTCTGCCTAGTGTTGATATTTAATTAACAATAGCTATATCGTTGTTTTGCTGGTTGATGGTTACATCTTTCAACAATTTCCTGTTGATGCAAACATTTTCGAATGAAATACGTCATTTTATCGTGTCGGGATAGGAATTTAGAAGCAAAATTATATAATTGTTATGAGCTCAGTCCCAACTGGCAGCATTACTCCTAAATAGGCCGTTTTTATTTGGGTTATTGCTTACCAACAGTGTCCGTTTTCTCTGGCCTTTAAACAAAATTCTTGAGTTGGTGTCCCCTTAATTACAGCTTTCAGTTTTTCAATACATTTTCTATCTTCTTTCTGTGCTTAACGTTTATCATTTTTTGAAAGTTTACTATATTATCCACGAATGGTAAAATAATGCTCTCTCATTCGAAACATAAGTAGTAGATGTTTTGGTGGAAAGCAGACCCTTTTGAGCAACCCGCCCAGGTCCCCCTCATGGCCCCCTCCTTCCTCCCTGTAGATAGGGACCCCCTCCTATGTTGAGGGTCCCCTTCTAATTTTTTTGGGGTGTATTTTTAAAGGGTTGCTGTTTGTGAAGCATTTTTCGGCGTGTAACTTTCTTGTGCCAGGGACCTCCCTGCAGATGGGTCCCTTCTTATTTGAATATTTTGCAGGTTTTTTGTTTTCTAAAGTGTTGTTGTTTGTGGAGCATTTTTCACAAGTTATGCGTATTTTTTTATGGATGAGGGGTGTGATATTGGGACTTTCTAGTGCAAGGACCATTTCATACAAACCCCTGGGAATGAGCGGTGGGTATAAAAGGCGCGGATAACTCCGTCGATCTTTACATCAGCCAAGGCTTCGAAGGACGACGTGGTCTCAAGGTTCCAGTGCAAGAAATGCAAGGTTGAGTTTTTATCGCGAGCAGAGGTGGAAAGTCATTGAGAAGCTTGCGTGTTAAACTTTACGTGTCTCGATTGCGGAGGACTCGTTTCTTGCTACAATGAATTTTTTGCGCACTACGACCGCAATGTAGAAAAATGATTACGCCTGAAAAAATCAAGTTTGACGGTATATACTACTGCGAAGCCTGTTGGAAGTATTTCCGTGATTTCTAAAGAGGTACGGTTCATACCAGAATTTTCCATTCGTCTCTTCAAATAAACGAAGAGACGGTTTTGGATGATAAAAAAAGGACCAACGATGATTGACGAAAAAGAAAAACGAGATCTTCCGATGTTGGACAACAATATTTTCCCATGTCAATACTGTGAAAAGACATTCAGGAACAATAGGTATAAACAGAGACACGAAAGGCAACACAAAAGAAAATGTAACGTTCTGTAAATTATGTGGTGTGACTTACTCTAATCAGCTCGCATAAAAATGGCACAAGTGTGGCGGGGCTGTAAAACAACATAGAAAATATAATTGGAGAGACGTCAGAAAAGAGACGTAAATTGTCTTTTCCTAAACTCGAACCTCTGTTGAAGAAAGAAATAATTTCTCAAATATCCGCAAATTTCAACCTCGTAGCCAACAACCGTACCTATAGTCGTAAATAGAGGATACCAGAATAGACTGGGCCTTGTCCGACATGATTGATGATTTGAAAGCCAAGACAGAGGTGACAGACGATACCGAGCTCGAGGTGAGGCCATTCAGTTTAGATTTAGGATGGTTTAATCTAGTGCCCGATGCTTTCAACAGATGCTTCTTAACTTTCGAGCGAGATTTTACACAAAATGAAATGCACTATGAGCTTTTGATTTTGTTGGAACAGTACGAGGACAAATATTGGTTTCGTTTAGAACAATGTTGACGTCTTATGGTAAACATAAAAGCTCAAATTGGATGCTGCATTCTCTTCGAAAAAGCGACGGATAATACAGAAACTATTAAAGTTTATTTTAACTCCAACCTGGCCAGGGTGGGGAGCAAGGAGGTTATTTCGGAAATGCAGAACACGATTCTGCATAGTATTGGACAGTTTGCCGTAGAAGGAAGTGGATGGGTTGTCAAGCAATGCGTGTGCACCGAACAATGTGTTGGAATTTATAGAACTTTTGCCTGGAAAGGTTACGTAGCCCTCCCCAACAACCTCAAACTAGGTTCTCATATACTGGTCAATGTGCGTAGTGAAGATGATAGATGTTTTCTGTGGTCCGTGTTAGCTAGTATACACCCCATTCTATCTTTGCAACACGACTGGCATACAAAACATTACCTGTCTTTTGCGCACGAGTTAGTTGTAGGTGAGTTGGACCCCATTCCTTTATCGAAAGTCGTAGCGCTCAAAAAAGCCAACAACATTTCGGTATCCATTTTTGGTATCGAGGATGACAAGCCTTGAGTTATTGCGTGAGTTCCTTAGTTGAAAGTAAGCATCCTGTTGACTTGCTTCTTCTCAACGGACACTACGTGACGATAAAAGACTTCAACAAATGCATCGCGAGTTCAACCCCAACAAGCGCTTGAAATATATTTGTAGGCATTGCTTACACGGTTTTCGAAATCAGGTATGAAAACTACCACCTTCCTTCTTGTTAAGGAGTTCCGTTTCAAAAGACCTATTTGCCCGACAATGACGTTATCCAGAATAAAAATTTTAAGAACGAGCTGAAAAGGTAGTACATACCTTACATGGACTTTAAAGCAGTGCTGCACTCAGTCTCCAGTTGTGATGGAAATGATACATACACCAGAGTTAACCACATACACCATGCTTGCAGTTTTTCCTTCGTGGTTGTTGACCACTTAGGTGGAGTATTTTCCAAAAAGTTGTACAGAGGAGTAGACTACGTGCAAGTTTTCTTTGAATCTATATTAGAGGAGCAGAAAAAGATCGTGGCTGTGGATTCCCACAAGCAATGAATGAAACGTTTAACCAAGGGACAAGTGTTGTTGTACAAAGAAGCTGCGGTGTGCCATATCTGCAAACAAGGAGCATTTACCCCACCACAAGAAAAGTTTAACGGATTTACGAAAGTACGAGACCACACCCACATCACCGGTGAATTTAGAGGAGCTGCGCACAGAAAGTGTAACTGTTCTTACAATTTGAACAAAAACATAGCGGTTGTTATGCATAATTTCGAAAAATACGACAGTAATTTTGTCATGAAGGCTTTGAATTCGTTTGCAAATTTGAACGCTCTGCATAATGTCAGGATCATCGATAAGAACAAGAAAAGAATCAGTAGCATGAGATTGGGCGGTTTTACTTTCATAGATAGTCTAGCGTTTATGACGGCATTGTTGGAAACTCAAGCTTCGAATTTGAAGCGCTTCGGCATCATGGACAAGTTTTTGAAGGTGAATATGTAGAACTCGTACGAGGCTTTCGGCAAAAAGGTGTGATTCCCTATGAATACCTAACAAATGTGAAAGTGTTTGAGGAGAAGTGTTTACCTCCCATGTCGGCATTTGCCTCATTGTTGAAAGGAGCGATTTGCTCCAAATTTTATTAACACGCGATGAAGATTTGGGATTTAGGCAAATGCAAAACGTTTGGAGATTACCACAATCTGTATTTGAGGACAGATGTCGGGCTTTTAGCCGATGTCTTTGAAAACTTTAGCGCGACAACTTTAGCTAGTTAAGGATTGGATCCCTGTTATTTGATTTCTACACCCCCCCCCTATCTTGGGACGCAGCACTCAAGAGGACGGGAGTGACTTTGTATCTCTTCATTAACATTGACGTGCATCTTATGGTGGAATAGGGTATAAGAAGTGGTGTCTCGTTTATTGCTAGAAGATATGCTTAAGCCATCAATGTGTATATACCATCTACCTTCAACCCAGATAAAAAGAATTCCTACATCATATTCTTGGATTTCAACAACTTGTACGGTTGTGTTATGTGCGAGTATCTACCAACTAGAGAGCACGAATGGGTTACGGAAGACAAGCTTTCGGATATAAATCTCGATAATTACGGAGATGAGAGTGATACGGGACTGATATCAGAAGTGGACTTGGAATACCCGGAGATGCTTCATGCATCGCACAATGATGTCCCGCTAGCTGCGGAGCACATGCAAATCACAAAATCTACAGTTTCTCCTTTCAACCGTCGGGCAATTGATGACTTGCCGTTAAAGTACAGCAAAGGCCTAAAGCTAACTAACCTTTTCTCAAAGAAAAAGTACGTAGTGCACTGTAGGAATTTGAAATACTACCTTTCTATCGGCATGGTTCTCAAGAAAATACACAGAGCAATCAGTTTTAAGCAAGCGCCTTGGCTTAAACCTTAAATAGAGTTTAATAATGAGAGACGGCAAGCGGCTACTAACGATTTTAACAAAAACCTCTACAAACTGGTGAATAATTCGATTTTTGGGAAGACGATTGAAAACAAACGTAAGAGAAACAACGTCTTGATAGCAACGACGAAAGAGTCAGCCATCAAGTATGCATCTCGCCCACGCACCACGAGTTTCACTTCTCTAAGCGAGGATTTTGTAATTTTTACAAACACTCCCGCAAACATTTATCTTGAACAAGCCCATCATGGTTGGTTTTAGCGTCTTGGAATTGTCAAAGTTATTAGTCTTCCATTTTCACTACGGCCACATGATGAAAAAGTACGGACCAGGGCGACGTAAACTCCTAGTCACGGATATGGATAGTTTGTGTTATTTGATAGAAATGGAGGATGTTTCAAAAGATATGGAAGAGAATGTGTCGTTGTTCGACACATCGGACTATCCCAAAGATCATTTTCTATACTCCGACGTCAACAAAAAAGTAGCCTACTGGGGAAGATGAAAGAAGAGAACACGGGTTGCCCAATTTCCGAGTTTGAAAGTTTAAAGTCGAAGCTCTACAGCATTTTACAATCAGATGGGAAGAATAAAATGGCTTGCAAAGGCATTAAGAAAACAGCACAAGTGGTGCACTAAACATACAAGAATGTGCTGTTTAATAAAAGCGTCGTGAGAACTCTGGGTTCTTATATTCGTTCAGAGGCACACAAACTAAAAACCGTCACCATGATTAAGTTGGCTTTCAGTCCTTACGATGATAAGAGATGGGTCTACAACGATGCAGTCAGTACTCTAGCTTATGGGCACATGAATTCAGCTTAAACAATCTATATTATCCGTCCAGCTGTTGTATTTGGGGTCATACCCTTCCATTTAATGAAATAAAGCATTTTTCCATCTTTTTCCCTCTAAACGTAATACTTGCTCCACTAGAAATAAATCTGGAAATTAGGTTTTCTGAATTTCTTGTTCGTAGAATTCTCCGAGCACTGGTTCACCCGAATCAACCTTTTTACGTTAGAAATCCTGACTTTATTTCCTACGGCGAACTTGGGTTTCTTTAGCAGTTGTTTTAGGCTATTTCATCTCAGCAATAGTTTGTGACGTCTGGTTACTTCCCTATATTTCAGTTTTGTAATGGAATGAACCGTGTCGTTGCAATCCAAAACCAACTCGTTGATAATATCTACCCACTTGTAATTCCCCTGCCTGATGAATTTTTTCCACATTCAAGTTTTCAGCATTCTGTTGAAGCGTTCAACCACGCACGCTTTCTTGTCAGAGTACATAGAGTACATGTTGATGTTAAGGTGCCTAAGTAGCGCTTTGAAATTTTATTTTAGAACTCACTACCTAAAATCGACTTGTAAGTTTTTAGGTGCGGTCTCTCCTGAGAGTATCTTCTTACAAGTGTCGGTAACATCTAGACCGGTTTTAGATTTAAAAGGAATGTCGCAAGCAAACTTGGACGTGACGTTAATAAAAGTTAGTAGGTAGTTAAATCCTTTATTTAGCTTAGCATACGGTATCATCTCCACCAAGTAAGCCTGCCATAGATCGTTTAGGCCCAGTACAATCACCTTCTGTCTCGGCAAATTTTTCCGCGTTGGTTTGTGAAGTTCGTTTACGAGTTGATTCGTTTTTTTTATTTCCCATTCCGAACCTGAGTTTTGTTTTCATGATTTTCTTAACGACGTAAGCAGCTAGATTTTCCCTCCATGCCAGAGATGGATCCTCTCTCACCGTTTAAGGTTTTGAAATTAGAACTTCATCGGCGGCGTGGCAATCTTTTAAGGCCGAGCTTTCGGCGTAAGCTATGTCGTATTCCTTGCAAGCTTCGTCTAGTTTATTTATTCCAGGATCTCCTCGTGCCAGTCGATTCTTTAGCAGAGTTCCAGGACCGCAGTATTGATACCCCACTAAATGTATTTCAACAGGCAAGTTATCTATAATTTTGTGAATGAGTCCCTTCCGCACTTTGACGAAGTAAGCTTTTTTCGACCACATACATCGCAAAACACCATCTTTATCGGTCTGTTGTCTCATGACGTTGTAAAAACTGGCCCTTCGACTAGTTAGGACTCAAACGTTTACATTTTTTGCAATATTTCATCTTGAGTTTTTTTATGGTTGTTCTTTTTTACTAAAGTACAATCTTTTTTTATCTCTTTAAAAAATATATCATGGATTCATGTTCGATTATTCTCACCGGCAACGACTCCGACATGAAAATTAAACTAAACACACCCATTCATTTGTACTCTGAAAAAAATTACGAACTGGCTCTGCTTAATTTAGACACTTATAACAGCATACACAACATCACCAAAAAAAAACGAAAGTCAAGTCACTACCAATGCTGGTACTTCATGGCACAAAGTGTTAGTAAGTTCCGGTGCTTACAAAATCGAGTATTTGAATAAATTTCTCAAGTCAGCGATAGATGCGAATGGCCACAGCAAGGATGCCATTACGATTCTTCTGAATCTGAACACTTTAAGAATCAACTTGATAATTACCGATCCGAATTACGGAATATCTTTTTTTGGTGACAAGAGTTTGGCTACAGTCTTGGGGTTTGACTTAGGCAACTACGCCAGAAGTAGTGAAAGTCGAAATATAGTCGACATTATGAGCGTCAGTACAAATTTTGTACACGTGGATACCATAAGCAATTCATACCTGAACAGTGACACTCTGCCCACTTTATACTGCTTTTATCCCAATTCGCCATCCAGTTTAAAATTCATAGATTTAGTTTACCTCCCAGTTACTACAAAGTTAATCAGAAGTAGAAGAGTTTGGCTCACGTCTCAGACCAACAAGCCATTGGATTTAAACGGTGAGACAATCACGGCGCATCTTCATTTGAGATCTACAAATTCAATAAAAAAGGATAAAATGCTCGTGTTTGGGAAAAAGGGAAATGAATCTTCTTAATCTTAACTCTAATAATAAAAAACAAACGGTTTGATGCCTAGACACAAAGCTTTCATGAAATTCATAACAATACCCAAAAAATGAGCGTAGTAGTAGATTACTTAAAAATCAACAAACCTTCGGTGTACGATTCATCGGTCGAGTTTTACATCTAACATGAATACAATCGTATTGTTGGCACCAATATCAACAACGTAAATTCAGAAATCCGCATACATGTCGAAAACCAAGACTTATTTCTGCCCGTTGCCAATATTTACCTCCTGATTAAAGGGAGGTTACTGAAGGACAACAACTTGACTTATGCCGACACTGACGTAGCCATGTTGATTAATAATGCACCCATGTTCGTGTTTTCTAATATCAAATACCATCTCGGTGATAAACAAGTCGACGAGTTAAATTATCCGGGGTTCGGTACTCTGATGAGGGGACTGCTCACCTACAGTTCGGCCGAGCAAAAGGCTATGCTCGGCCAGTGCTGGGTGCTGTACAGTGCAGCTTCAGTCGCTGCTGAATTAACAGATAACTTGTGGTTCTAACAGTGGCACACGTCCATCATCGTTGAATCGACTCCCAAGGGAATCTTTACATTCGCCAAACCCTTGAAACACGTTACGGGGTTTTTTGAAAATTACGATAAGCTAATCTACGGAACTAAACACGTGCTCACACTCATGCGAGCGAGTGACACTAACGCCATCTTCAAAGCAGTGGCTGCGGTCAATAGCAAAGTTGTTCAAAATAGCATCAGTTGGCAAGTTCACCACATCGTTGCGTCGGACGTACAATCTCATCGACCACGGTGCAACCGTGGATTTGAGATTCAGGCACTGTCATTATGATAGCTGCGAGCTCCCTCAAAATACCAGTTTCGACTTACTCCAAACAGTTCGAGAGGCTTCAATCAGGAATCGTGGACGTACCAGTCAAACTGAAGTTTAGGGCTGCCGTACCACCTAATACTACCTGTCACGCTCTGCTCATTGGAGGCAGGCAAATGAATCTAAAGTTGGACAGAGGCAAAGCCGAAGTTGTTTATTAAATAATAACAATAATAATAAAAATATAATAGGGCTCTAAAAACAAGATCACGAAAAAAGAAAGGCAGCTTTTTGACGTTGGTATTGCTAGGACCGATTTTAGCTGGCATTGCAGGATTGGCCGGAGGGACTGAGGGGGTGGTATCTGCCATAAAAAAGGCACAAAACGATGAAAAAATTCTGGCTGAACTAGTGCATCATCAAAAGCAAGTGGAAGGTTCCGGCTACAAAAAAAATTAAGCAAAAAAGAAGCAAACAAAATTGCCCCGTGGCAGCGGTCTTTACATAAGACCACCCAAGGTTTAATTGACTTCAATAAACCTTTATCAAACTTTGATTTATACAGATTGGGTAGAGTAATGAAAATTCCACAATTCAGTGGTACTTTTAGTAACGACACGCTTTCCTTAAAACTTAGACGTACTGGTGAAAACGGAATAGTAAACTTGGAAGATTTCCACAATAGAGACGGAAGTCACTGCTTAACTTATTCCACCATTTCGGGAAAACCTTGTTATTTCAATTGTTTTGGCCACATGAGTCTTCCTCGGTCTGCAGTAAACTACTTAGGAATGGGAATAAAATACAATTACGAACAGGTGCAAAATTTTGGCCAAATTTGGTGCGGTCACTTTTGCCTATTTTTTAAGCACCTTCTCTAAAGCACGTAATTACGAAGCTGTTTTAGATAGGATTAGACGAGTCATCTACTGCAAACTTACGTGTAAATTACTGGAAATACACATCTTCTGCGTGAAACTCTTCGAATGACTGTACAGCGATGGGCAAATTTTGTTCTATTACATAGGGATTTTCGAAAACAGTAGCTGTCGAATGCTCGTCCTTTAGTCTAGTAATGTAAAAGGGCTCTCGTACCTATTTTGCATTTAGCAACTAGTGCAACAGTTCGCTGCAGTATAAAATTGCTTTATGAATTAAACCTGAACTTGTACATACGAAGCTCGAAAGAGGACCAGAATTAATGAACCAATAACTCGCTTTTTCCAAAGGGCTTTTCATGCTGAAAACTGATTATCATGAAACTGTTTTTAAGCACAAATTTCTTTGTAGCCGCGTCACTCAGTAAAATGGGTCCGCTCAGGTTTCTAATCGGTTTGTTCGCGGCGTTGAAGTATTCTTTCTGATCGTCTTATAACAAGCAATTGCTGTCAACGAATATCTTATTAACAGCATCGTTCGGTAAGGTAGGTTCGTTTAGATTTCTAATCTGCTTGTGCATTGCATTGAAGTAAACTTTCTAGTTGTCCTGTAATAAGCAATTTCTGTCAACGTACAGTTTTGATGCCGCGTCAGCAGTGTGCCGGGGAATAGCTATGTCCTTAATTTGCCTCTTCTTCACGTAAAAATTCCCGTTAGACTCATCTAAGTACAACATATTTTTTTCATTCTAGAAACGGTGTAAGCTAACTCATCGCTAAGAGGCAAGTCAGTCACCACTTAACCCCTTCCCCTCTCGTCCTTTTCAACGATTGTTCAAACTTACTAACAGACACCTTTTTAAAATATATGAATTCCCCAACAAAGGAATGAAACAAAACAACATGCATCAAAAGACTGGATTTGTGAGAATTCAAGATGCAACAACATAAACGAAAAAGAATACACAACAGTGCCAACAGGGACTAGAGCCCAGGACATCCGCATGCTATTAATAACCACGACTTAGTAAGTGGTTGTTATAGGTTCGAGTTCCAACTGTGGCAGTCGTGTTTTCTTTTATATCTCAGATTATTGCACCTCTCATTCTCACAAACTGGGTCTTTAATGAATTATTTCGAATCAATTTGCTCGGTAGATTGATCCCCTCTCCATTTTTTTAATATTTAAAAAAGGGAATGTAGATAATCCTCAAGATGACTCAACCATCCTGGCAAACAAATCTCGCCAATCTCTTGCAAAAAAACTTGCTGAAAGTTAAAAACGAGAAAGGTACCAAAATTAATGATGGTATAAAGTTTTCCTTGTCCCCTTCCATAAAGTTTAACGAGTTAAAGGGGAAGGGGACTCCTGTTTCGAACGAAAAATAGAAATATAAAGGTTGGATTTTGCCTAGCGACCCTGAAACTAAAAAACTATTGAAAAATCCTAAAAAGTATATCTGTAAAAAAATAGAGGTCGACTGTGATGACCAGAAACCAGTATCATTGACTATGTTCAATTATCCTAATTGTATGCACACGGTTTCCCCTTGTTGTAGAGGCAACTGACAGTAAGAAACCTCTCTGTCTGAGAACTTGGGTGTACGAAGATGTACACAAAAGTAAAGGGAAACTGAACAAAAATGTTATTGACAAACCATGGTTTAACTTGCCATCTTATAATGCTTTAAACTTGACTGACGACACCGGAAAAATTACTGCAGTGTACGCTACCAATGATTCTCCCAGCAACGCGAAATTCTAGTTCAACGTAGACTTTTGCGTGGTGCAGTCAGAGGTTGCCAACAACAAATTTACAGATGAAGACTTTAGGGATTTATTATCTCTACAAACATTAAAAAAATATGTAGATAAAAAATGGAAATTAAAAATTACGAGAGAACCTAAAAATCATCCTATTCTACCTTAAAATATTAGATGTTTAATTATAGGCCCCGCAAATTGTGGAAAAACGAACTTATTGTTTAAGTTTATCGATAACGAAAAATGGCTAGACTATTACTGGATATTTATTTACAGTAAAACTTTATGTCAGCCTAAATACAAAGCTTTGCAATCAATACTTGCCAAAAATGAGGAAAAAATTGTACGGTATGTCGCATTTTTTCACGGTTCTCAAATAGATTTATTTCCGCCCGAAGAACTAGACCCAAAATTTAGAAACCTTATACTTTTTGACGACGGTCTTTTGGACAACCCAAAAAAGAGTGCTACTTTGCCCAAGTCGCCATTCAAACGCTAGTGTTTTTTATTGCAGTTAGTCTTATACAAGAATTCCTAAACAAGTGGTTAGAGACAATGCAAATTTATTAATCCTTTTTCATGTGGATGAGTTAAATTTGAAACACGTTTACAAACATCATGTTGACCCTGATATGGAATTTTCAGAGTTAAAAACGTTGTGTCAAAATTGCTGAAAAAAGCCTTACGAATTTTTACCAATTAACAAAACGTTAAACGAGGGCCGATATAAACATTCATTTTTACCTATTAAACAAAAGAATGGAGACAAAACGAGAAATTGCAAAACTCAAAAGTCGTTTAACTAAAAAAAGTTTTAAATCGACGTTTGGGAGAGAGAGAGCAAGAAGACTTACTACAAGAATTTTTTAAACCGGTAGTAAGCATCCTGAAACCGAGACCGGTCTTCGGTGCAACCATGCAAACTAGGCCGATTAAAAACACTCTAGCCATGCACACTGAACCAATTAAAAACACTAGCCATGCAAACTACTCCGATTAAAATTTAAAAAGAAGAAGATAGTGACGAGGATGACTACGAATCACTGGCTTTATCACCGTCCCCTGCAATTACTCCTAGTCAGAAAACATTGCCGACCTCTCTCAATTACAGCCTGGCCAAAATTCAAGTCTGGCTCAAGCTCCTATGATGCGAATTCCACCCGAGTCCGAAACCGAATACGCAACTACGAGCTCCGGTCTTAAACTTAACCCTTCATATTCCACGGTGAAAGCTAGACGCATTTCCACTCCGCCTGAGCTTCCTAACATCACCACTCTAAGGTCCCTTGATAGTTTGTTACCTGGTCAGAATATTCGAGAAACTGCTAAATATTTCTTGATAAAATTTTTCGAAAATCCTAAAGACACTGACCCAGTATTCGGGTTACAGTATGATAAAAAATAAGGTGAGCTCACCTTTTTTCTTATCATACTGTAACCCGAATAAAATGGTTAAAATTTTTGAGAATGACGTAGTGGTCAAGAACTAGCAATACGTAGAGAGTCGTGGCCTTTGGAACTTGCTAGTTTTCAAAGATTTGCAAGAAACTTCCCGCGCGCTGGAAGTTAAAGCAGCTTATGTGGCCATGTTAAAAAATACTAACGCTATTTATTAGAACAGCGACCCAAACACTCGTAAACCCAAATATAGTCTTTGCATTAAATACAGGTCAATTATCACTCATTTTTGGGATGATCTCGAGAAAAAAGGAACGAGCATGGTTAAACAAGCAGGTAGCAGAGTCGATTATAAATATTATGACAATCCTAACGACTTGATAAAGACACTCAGGATTTTGTATAAGTCTACTCTGGTATGCCACGACGGAGATAGAAACGAGACGGTTGAAATTTTATCAGAAATACGGCAAAGACAAATTATAACTGATCACCAAAAACAGTGGCATATCTAAATTTAGGGTTAGGTTGAATAAATCAAGAAACAGCTTATTCTAAGTTCACGAGTTACTAACAGTTAATTACTCCTACTTGGTGGTAGCCGCATAATACAAGACACCTAGAAACGGGCAGGGGGACTTCACATTCAAAGTTATAGCAGAACATTTCAGAAAATGTAAAATTAAACGGGGGATTGAGGCGTAATGGCACGTCAACAGCTTCGTCATTAGCGCCAACCCTAGTCACAGTGCAGTGGTCCGGGTAAACAAGCAGGTAGCAGAGTCGATTATAAATATTGTGACGATCCTAACGACTTGATAAAGACACTCAGGATTTTGTATAAGTCTACTCTGGAATGCCACGACGGAGATAGAAACGAGATTAAACGGAAATTAAATGGCAACACTTACAGCTGCTTCCTAATATAGCATAAAAAATTCGTCGTCCTCCCCATAAGAAACAAGCAAGGGGATTTTACATTCAAAGTTATCGCAGTAACTTTTATAAAATGTAAAATTAAATGCTAACACTTACAGCTGCACAAAAAAATTTCGCCCTCCTTAAGAAACCTGCAGGGGAACTTCACATTCAAAGTTATAGCAGTCACTTTTATAAAATGTAAAATTAAATGGCAACACTTACAGCTACTTCCTAATATAGCACACAAAAATTCGTGTCAACCCCTCCCCCCCCAGGATAAGTTTGGAGATGAACATTAGGGTGGAGTGCTTTCTATGGTAGAAATTTTTTTTTTATTTCAAATCGGCTAGGTGCGGAAAAGTTGCCTTTCGGCCTCCTTATTACTCTCCCAAAATCAAAAAATTCTAAAAAAAATTTTCAGAGGTGCCCCAAGGGGTCCAAAGTTTGTAAATTCTATGAAAATTTGACGTTTTTCTCGAAATTTTCTGTAAGTCACCACATTTGAATTTAAAACCGGCGATGAGGCCAGAAGATGCCTTATAGCATCAATATTGCACACAAAAAAAAATGTTGACCTTGCACTATATTAAGAGGTGCCCCAAGGAACCCCGAGAATCACGAAAAATGGGAATATTACACAATGTAAAGCATATGCACTCACTCATGCCCCATTGCCACAAGACGGCAAAAACGCATACCAACTTATCTTTGGTGTTGCTTCTGCGTTTGTGAGTTGAATTTGGGGCTCTGGCTCTGTAGCCCAGTTTCCAGCAAAATCGAGCACCTACAAACGTGTTGGGCGCCAAATCCTATTGGGAGGTACTGTCTAGTTTTTATTTGTGTTTGTGTCTGATCTACATCATGTTTAAAAGTAATTTTTTTGTTTTAGATTGAATGCTGGGCTGAACAGAACTGGGAACAGTGAGTGAACAGAAAAACAGACTAACAGTAACTAATAACTATGGTGGGGAAAATATCAGTCAAACCCAAAACAAGACAAGTGAGCAAATGTCCTGTTTTTTTGGTGCTCCTGAAAAAATGCCTAAAACAGTGTGCCAACAAACGCTGACATCATGAAGTATTTTCTGTATATTCGAGGGGAAAATGAAGCCAGATAAACCTGTCGCCAAGGATCCTACAGTTCGGATGTTGCATAACGTGTCGCGTGTGGAATTGAGTGTTTATGGTGCAAAGCTTCTGTACCAATTATTTCCCATAAAAGTTTAGTGGAGAAGATAAAGTTGTACCACAACAAGTACCGTAATGTGCTGAAGCCCTACAAGGTTGACAAAATAATTCTAAATATTTAGCAAAGCTTCAAGACTTCTTCAAAAAGGCTATTGCAGCACCGCTACGATCAGATATGCCGTATCTATCTGTCACACTCTTTTGCTGGATTTGAAAGTTTTGTACGCATCCAGGAAGCAGAAGACAATTCCATTGTTGATGCAATATCACTCATTTCAGTTGGGAGTGGGAACTCAAGAGCGGAAGACGATGCTGTCGGCAGAACAGAATTAACACCAATTTCACATGTATCATCGGCATCACAAACCCACTCAGTCTCAGTATCATCCAACATACCAATATCATATTCATAAAGGTTGGCTTTAGAATTAGATGGTCCGAGAAAAGAGATGAAGTAGCTTTGGCCAAACGTTCTTTTTCTTTTCTTTGTTCCCTTTCTTGACGTTTCTTGGTTGTATTTGCATCAATTCTGCCAATCATCGTATTTTTGGAACTACTTGGTCCAGGAAGAATACCTTTTCACCGTTAGGCACTTTCTTTGCTTTCTCACATTGGCACAAGGACATGTCTACACACTAAGCATGCAGAATTATCAAACTATTGTGACTTCGCCTCCTTGAGGAAGTCTTGAAGCTTTGCTTAATATTTCAAATCATTTTGCTTACCCTTGTAGGGCTTCAGTAAATTAGTTACTTACTCCACTATACATTTACGTATGAGAAATAATTGGTATAGAAGCTTTGCACCATAAACACTCCATTCCACACGCAACACGTTCTGCAACATCCGTAACTGTATGATCCTTGGTGACAGGTTTATCTAGCTTCATTTCCCCTCGAATATACAGAAAATACTTAATGATGTCAGCATTTGTTGGCAGCACTATCTTAGGCATTTTTACAGGAGCACCAAAAAAACAGGACATTTGCTCACTTATCTTGTTTTGGGTTTGACTGATATTTTCCCTACCATAGTTATTAGTTACTGTCAGTCTGTGTTTCCGTTCACTCACTGTTCCCAGTTCTGTTCAGCCCAGCATTCAATCTAAAACAAAAAAATGACCTGTAAACGTGATGTAGATCAGACACAATAGTGGAAAACAAACAAAAACTAGACAGTACCTTCCAATAGGATTTGGTGCCCAACACGTTTGTAGGTTCTCTTTTTTACTGGAAACTGGGCTACAGAGCCAGTGCCCCAAATTCAACTCACAAACGCAGAAGCAACACCAAAGATAAGTTGGTATGCGTTTTTGCCGTCTTGTGGCAATGGGGCATGAGTGAGTGCATATGCTTTACATTGTGTAATATTCCCATTTTTCGTGATTCTCGGGGTTCCTTGGGGCACCTCTTAATATAGTGCAAGGTCAACAATTTTTTTTGCGTGCAATGTTGATGATATAAGGCATCTTCTGGCCTCATCGCCGATTTTAAATTCAAATGTGGTGACTTACAGAAAATTTAGAGAAAAACGTCAAATTTTCATAGAATTCGCAAACTTTGGACTCCTTGGGGCATCTCTGAAATTTTTTTTAGAATTGTTTGCTTTTGGGAGAGTGATAAGGAGGCCAAAAGGCAACTTTTCTGCACCTAGCCGATTAGAAAAAAAAAAAGTGTTTTTCACTCCACCCTAATGAACATACGAGCAAAAACATAATTATAACTGTCACGTCTAAATACAGCACAATACTTTATCTAGAATTCTACGGCCTCAATATAAACTCACCGAATAATTCCTTTTCCCTACTGAAAGAATAAAAACCGTTTTCTGAGCATTATGGCAGCGATATACTTAGCAGGACACAGTAGTCATTCATTCTTGTAGGTACTCATTTTAAAATAGTTCTGAGCATAAATCTTGCACAAAGAAGAGCTAGATCCGGAATTACATGCATAATTTATAATGACTGTTATACACTGTGAAAGGCTGGTATGATGTATGCAATTCATTACACAAATAATGTCTAGTTGAAGATTTTTACGGAAATATATTCTTTCCTAATTTTATGTCATATTATAATTATTATTATTATAATTCATATTAGGTCCCTAATTCATCCCCTAAGAGTTCCTAATTCACCCCCTAAAAGTTCCTAAAAAGTCCCTAATTAAAGTTTGCAAAGGGTCTCTTATTCATTTCCTAAAAAGTCCCTAATTAAAATCTGTAAAAAGGTTCTCCCCAACACACCTAAAAGTCCCCAGTTAAAGTCTGCAACGAGGTCCCCCTGCATCACACCTAAAAGTTCCTAATTTAATAACACCTAGCTTTGGAGTTTATTTAATTAATGAAGTTGCAAAGAGGACCAATACACAGTGACTGAGGCGTGCCTGTAAGCCTCACTCTCACGTAAGAAGTCCTATGATGAGTTGTGAAAAATTATTCTAAATTTTATACTAATTTAATTTGTAATATTTTACATTTTATACCAAAAAATTAAATATAATAAAGTGTAAAACTTACATATAAAAACTGCTTTTCAGCCCGTCATCTTCTGCTTCTGAAATCCGTTTGAATTCCTTGCTAACTTAAGAGGAGTTTAAATACTTTTCCCACAGGACAGAACTCTGTTAGGCAAAACTTAAACTTCCCAGAGCAGGAAAGATCTTTTTAAAAAGTTGCTCAGCTAGAAGATGACCTAGTTGGGAATATACTAAGCTGACAAGATCCTGCTTGGAACAAATATTTCTTAGAATTTCCCAGAACTGTTCTAAAAATAGATTTTTAATTGCTTCTCAAACAATAGAGTATTAACCCGGATACATTTTTTAACTTGAACCAAAGGCAAAAACAAAAACCTGCAAAAAATATTCAAATAGAAGGGGCCCATCCCTGACACAACAAGAAAGATACTCGTCGAAAAATGATCCACAAACAGCAACACTTTAAAAAAAACACCGCAAAAAAATTAGGAGGGACTGTCACAATAGGAGGGGGCCTCCATCTGCAGGGAGGAAGGAGGAGGCCAAGAGGGGGGACTGGGTGGGTTGCTCAAAAGGGCATGCTCTCCACCAAAACGTCTTCTACTAACCTTAACACCTTCCTACACTTTAGGTAGTTCTATGGAGCTAAGCTCTTTTGTGAAATAAAGAAATCGCCCATCCCGCAATATACGGTCTTGTCACACTGTGCTCATCTAGACCGAAAAATTCTTTGAGACAGCTGATAATGTTTTCAAAAATTAAACCACTGAGCCCACTTGAGTTCAGTCTTTTCAAATTATTTTTTAATGCTGGATTTTAGAATTCATTGCTGTGCAATCTTTGCCAAATCTGTGTTTCTCTCATTACTCAGAGCAGAGTTCGTTAGCCACTTTCACATCTTTGTTGCAACGTAACAGAAGTGCAGTTGTTAGTGCAGTTGCAAACTATTTGCGATTTACCTGAAAAAATAACAGCAGGCCTTTTTCATTATATTTTGAAACAGCTACTGTCCAAAGTGATCGCAATTAAACAATGGACTCATAATATCCACCTGGATTAAGATAGATAAAAACTGTTCAGTTAATTACTAACCATTCTGATCATAGTTAAACTGTGGATTCATTCACTTGACTTAAGACCTCTGATAAAAACTGTCCTTCACCAGTCGGTAGAAAACTGCAGCTTTCCTAATGTATTGAATCATCTAAACACGTCATAGTGCTTTGCTCGTGAAGTTAAAGGTTATTGGCTTGCAGTGGCGTACTGTTCTTGTGGGTCAGATGTACAATCAAGCCATCAATTATATTCATCAGCATTTTGGTGAAGACTATAATGCTACTTTATCTCGAAACAGTAGTGATGTCATTGTTTTCTGGTGTTCAGTTCTAAATAATGATCAGACAGAAAGCTTGTGAAATTGTACAGACTGATGAGAATAATGGAATAGGAAACTGAAAAGTGGTCTTGTTTGACCACTGTGGGTTTGCAGATTTTCATTCGAATGACTTCCCTAAATATTTTAGCCATCACGCTATCTGCTTGTTACTCACTAGTTGAATCCCCTGCTATATGCAGATGGTATCTAGTAAACATGTTTGCGAATAGGTTGTTGCAACTACTTTTCATATTCGAATTACAGTATACCTCGAAGTAATAACCGCAAACATACCATTTGTAATATCTTACCCAGTGTGAGCTCGCATAAATTTCAGCAGATTACTTTGTTATTTGATGCCTTATTGCAGGTAGTGATGTAATAATTTATTGCAGGTAGCACACTTGTCAGCCTTTTCTCTAGTATGAGTTGGTGTATTTTTGAGTAAATTACTTTTCTGTCTACATGATGTGTTACAGATCATTATTTTGTAGGATTTTTCACAGGTGTGAGTTTGTTCATGTTTTACCAATATGAGCCTTTATGAACCTTTATTAACCAATATGAACAATTTACCCGTTGCTGTAAATTGTTTACTGCAGATGTCACGTTTGTCTGCTGTAGTATCGTTATGTCAACACATACGTGCATAACCTAATTCTAGTTTTGTGTGAAAACTTTGCCAGAAACAGTGCATTTGTTTTGCTTTTGAATGGATTTAAGTTCGTTGGAAGTAAGAACTAAATTGAGGTAAACTGACAGTGCTGCCATCTGTAGTCACGTAAAATTGAATTTTTCCAATGACACTTTACAAAGTATTTTCTAGGTCTTTTTCATATGACTTGCCATGAACGCCTGGTTCTTCTCCTATTATACTCTCTTGAATTGAGACATTTAAAGCAGAATTATACTTAACCTTTAATATTGTGCACCGATATATAGTAATTAGGCCATTTGCCTTTTTTGTTGCAGGAAAGTTGACAGAACACGTGGATGAACATTTAAGCTTGAAGTGAGCATGGTAAATGGCGACTGTTGAAATCATGTCTTTACTTGTGTAGTTGTTAAAATATGGAATGATCTGCCCAGAAATGCAATTATTGCCATTTTAGTTCAGAGGTACACCTTTGGGCATAAAAAATGATCATTTTCGTTATACTGGGGCTGTAAACAATGCCATTCAACAATGCCACTCTTTTTCATCAATAATAGAGAATTCCTTCCTCCTTCAGTGACGTGTGTTCTTATTTACAACAATGAAAAGGTTTGCATTGTTGTTGGGCTACTTGAACCTCGATACAGTGCGATTATTTTTTATGCCCAAAGGTGTACTTCCAAATGCTTTAGGATTGAAACTCTTCACAGCTGCCAGTCAAGCAAGTGACACTTCAAGCCGGTTATCAACCATTGGATTTGACGTTACCATTGAAGGAGTCCAGTTCCTTTGGCGGTCGAATCTACAGAGAACTGTATTCGGTCTGAATTCTGGAGTTCCAATCAAAGGCCATTTCTCAAGGATTTCAGCAGTACTTTTGAACCAAGGAGTTATTAAATGAATTTGGCATAATTTCTACAGATCAATTGACCCCTATTCCTTTGTTCTTGGGTACTAGGACCACTTGCAACCACACCATAAGCTACATAGATAAGACACACTTCAAACACATAGACATTGTGTATTACCATCTGCGTAAATGCGTAGAAACAAAAGTGTGAAAATCAACTATGTGCCAATGAAGCTAAACATAGCCGTCACACTTACCAAGACGCAACCTGGAATACGACAGAATAAATTGTGCAATATGTTTAAAGTTTTAAATTTAAGATAGCTCTTTTCGTCAGTGACAGAGTCGTAGTCAGCACCCTGCAGCGCCCACACATGCGGGGGTTTTCTGCAGGCCGAGGAGAGCAAAGCACGAGGCTTTTATACTAAACTACAATATTGAGTTTTGTTTATAAACGCTAGCTTACTTCCAGAGAACTACGTAATGTGAAAAAGCTGGTAAAAGTTTCGAATGAATGATTTCACGGTTTCTAACTCCAAAAAATCGTAAATTCCAAAGAAAGTCAAACCTAAAGTTTAAAAGTTGATGAAAAACATAGTTAAAAATTGAAAATATTAAGGGGTGAGCTTCGTTACTTGAACTAAGAAGATAATCATTTTGCAGTAAGCAAAATAAAAATAGCCTGTTCCAGAATAAAGTTTACTGTTTGGAATGAGTTAATTACATATGTTTATAATTTCACAAAATGTCACCCTGACATGAAAATAACTAATGTATTTTTTTAAAAGGCTGCTTCCAGAACCGGGTTAAATTGTTGAAATACGGAATCGGTAACCCACCCCCTAAAAAGTGCTAATTATTCATACAAAAGTGTTAATTCCTGCATTAAAACGATTTGTTTATGTTTTGATGTTCAGTATAAATGATGGCTATTCGAGGGCTTTCACCGAAACAAAGAAAACTAATTGACACAAAATGATAAGAAAACACTTTTATCAATGGATATACATGAAAACAATAAACAAATAAAAACTATTTATGCAAAAAAAAAATAACACACACTTTTTCCCAACAGTATTTTTAAAAAAATGTTCGAATTGCCACAATGTACACAGAGACCTAAATTAATTTGTGGTTACATTTTGCACGGCAAAAAAATTTTCAAAAATTCTATATTCGCAACCAAGAAAATAAAATTTATTGGGAATAAGATTTTTTCCTTAAGGAGGAGTAGGGGAAGGGGCTTCAGGTACTTCATTTTAATTATGGTGTGGTGTATAACAAACTTCCTGGCTACGGCCTTGGTTAGGGGGAAGATTGACGGGATACCGCGTTTATACGTCATGTTTTTTGTACACACATCAGCTCTGCAGTTTTTGACTTTAAGACCAGCTGGACTTAGATTGCACTTCTGGACATGTGCAGCTAGAAACCTTGTGGCCAGAAACTCCAGGATATTTCTAGACATTAGAAAATGGAATTATTAAAAGTCATTACCATTGAAGCCCTTGCCTACGAAACAATGTGCAGATTGCCCAAGACATCTTCTGAGTTATGGACACAATCTCGAAAACCAAATTCTCGAAAGTCAATCTCTCGAACCCCATACCTCAAAAGTCATAAGCTCGAAAATCCTAAATCTCGAAGACCCGAAATCTCTAACACACAAAATCTCGAACCTAGAAAATCTTCAATCTAGAAAATTTCAACTTTGATCAACTAAAAAAAAAATTTGTAGTTTTCTAAACTTCAATTGAATCTAAACTATTAAGTAGATTTTTAGAAACAACAGTTCTATTGAAAGCTTTTAAACTGTACTAAAAGATGACCCGAAAACATGCAAAGATTTCGAAAGGATCTAACAGTAAAATTCTAAAAATCTGGAAAACTACAACCTAATACTAAAGAGATTTCATGTAAAATCGTTAATACATAAATAGTTACTAAACTGATTAAATTTGGTTGCTATCATTAACCAGACTACGTGGCTTGAATTCAAAACATCCGGAGTGATAGTTTTCACACAAAAAATATTATGATATATCATATTTTTTAGGCAGCTAAAAGCAGTATAACATGTCGGAGTCCCCCTTTCCAAGTTTACTAACCCTGTAGTTAGTCCTGTAGGAAGAGGGGCATCCACATATATACTTGGTTCTTTTCTCGTAGTTGTGTTGGGTGGCAAAATAATATTTGGGTAGCAGAGTATCTCCACAGCCATAAAGGTAATAACGAGCTTGTGTTGAATGGGTTTGTTTATAAACAAGAATCCAAAGGAAAAGATGACACCATTTATTGGAGATTTGGAGATGTCCTGAGGTCAAGTCTGGATGCCGAGGTCGATTCATACAAAGGGACAGCGAATCACAACATTGACTATTCGTGAAATCACATAGAAGTTTTTTCAACGTAATTAGGAGTGTTAACTATCAAACAGTGATATTTTAAATTTTTTAGGAGGTACTGCTGACAACATTAATGAGTGACATTTTAAATTTTTTTCGAAATTCTTTCATTCGAGATTTCGTTTTTCGAGATCTTGGCCTTTCGAGATTTCGGTTTTTCGAGAGTGTGATTTTCGAGAATGCGGGTTCGAGATTCTATCTTTTGAGATTATGCCTTTCGAGATTTTGTGCGGATCCCCATCTTCTTCTAGCAGATCGTCAAGCTGCACGTCGTCCCTCATTTCGATATTCAATTTTCATTAATTTGTCGGGATTTTTTCATATAAAGCATTATGAAACTTTTGAGGTGCCCAAGGGTATCTTCAGCTAAGTGCACACTAAATTTGAAGTGTCTAGGACGTATGGTTTCGTGTCGGCCAACTTGGACATCCATAGAGTCGTGGGTAGATATTGTTTCAGTTCTGTGTGAGGTGTTGAAAACTTCTTAGTGCTAAATGTGTGCTGTGATTTCAGAAAGGGAAGTACGATTTGAAGCCAGATGGATATATGGAGCCGTGGTTGGAAAAGATTGCTGCAGCAATGTGTGAGATGCTGAACACGACTACTCACAAGTTGTGTGCCGTGGTTTCAGGACAAAAGACATGTATTCCATGCAATGGCAACGTGCAATATGCATGGCCAAAGAAAGGAGGTTAATTTGCAGCACTAATACAAATTAACAGAACATTTTAAACCTTACATTATTTATCCATCCCACAGTGTAAAGCATGCATTAATGCAGGTCTCGCACAATGAAAAGGTGGTTGGCCTAACAGTTGCTCTAGTCACCCTAAAAAAATTTAACGTGCATAAGCCCTAAAATACCACTATGCTCAGTCAACTAAGTCAGTAAGCTCCACAAGGAGCCAAAAAGCTAGATGACTAACATTTTATGGATATACAATAGATTTTTAGATTTAAACACATTTTGAGCTTTACTCAATATCTGTAAGCAAGAATGCTGTTATAGCTTTCACATTTAAACACATTTAAACACCTTTGTAACTTAGTCAACCTAATTTCATAACTTTGCACTTAAAGATTTTTCTGACTTTAGCACTGTTAAACACTTTTAAAATCTTTTAAAAGCCAACATTTAGTATCATCAGTTTTAAGACTAGAACTGTTTACACCTTTAAACGCTTTATCACTGTTAACGTTTAGCAACATTAGTTTTAACACTAGGATGGCCTCTGGTTAAATATTTTATTTAAATCTTATTTTTTAACGTTTTAAAACATTGTAATGTTTTAGCATATAGTTTTAAACTTTTCACAACCATTTTAAACGAAATTGCACTTGAATTCTACACAAGCTTGGCCTATGTCTCACACCAACCGTCTACACAAGCTTGGCCTATGTCTCACACCAACCGTCACAATGCAAAGGCTTGAATGTGAAGCAAAAGGATGGCTATACTTTTTCTTCATGCCATTAGTTGGAATTTTTCATCCATTGCATGCGGCATCAAATAAATACTTGGCAACAATAAAATTTTTTGTTTTCCTCAAATTGATGAATTTCTGCCAATAGAACCACTGAATAGTGGAACATATAATTTAGCCTGCCACAATAAGCTAATTCTACCCCATCGGTCCAAGAAAAACTCCTCTCAGTTTTTGGTTAGACTAGAAATAACCCTCTCCATGTGCCCATCCCAAGCAACGGCATAGTGAAGGAATAATGGCTAATTAAATTTAAAACTTAAGTCTTACATTACTCCTAAATTAAACTCTCAAAAGTCGCCGGCAATTGTAACATAATTATGTGAACGATCTTAAGAAGACATGCATGGCTACACCACAAGCTAAATGAGCTGACCACGCGTGGGTTTTATGGTTAAGGAGGCCACACCACTAGTAGGGGGGGGGATTGAGGCTTAATGGCGCGTCGACAACTTGGTCATTAGCGCCCACTAGTAGGGTTTTGCACCATTAAAAGTTAAACAGTAAAACTGTATGGTGCTATAGCACAACTTACATGCATGTAGTATAATAACAAAATTTACTATACTTTAGATAGCCCACAAACAATTAAGGGGCAGAAATGTGAATTTTAATTTATTTTACTGTGCCTTGACCGGTACGTGGCCGTTGGGCCTTTGATTTTTTTCTTCCCAACCCATCTTTGCCTTCTACGTAGAATTATTAGGAAACAAACTTTGGTGCTATTGTAGATGGATTGAAAAGAAGTTTATTAAAATTTTTTTAATGGTCATGATAACCACTTTACCGTTTTTTGTTCATGTACCATAAAAGTCTGAGTGCAAGAATCATTCAGCTAAGTTTGGGCTTATTGCCTTCTAATGTGAAGTGCTGCTCATTGATGGACTTTACACATTTTCTTTTTCTTTCTACGTATCACTAACTGTAGAGGTTTTCGTTTATTCTTACGTTTAGTTTCTGTTTCGTTGTTTACATCCGGTTTCCACATAAGACGTACACCATAGCCGCCAGCTAAAAATAAAACGTGACATTATCCTCCACTGGGCTGGTTGACAGCATCATGCAATAAACTTTACATTGTTTACAATAATTGAAAAGTATGTTTGTTAGATTAAAAATAGTAATAATAAGACATTTAACTACAAGCCAAGCAACCATAAGTTTTTAACAATAATGCAAAGCTTCAAAATGACGGTGATGTCGCCAATAATAAACTACCTTCGCTACCTCCGACAACCAATTTAGGGGCTCAGTTCTGCAACCATGATTGCTAAATTAAAAATTGTAACCATCACAATTAAAAGTCAAAGATATGAGCTAGTTTGAAGATGGGAATTAAATAAATAGTGCTCCCAGAATTATCAGTCTAATTTTTTGCTATCGTTTTAATTTGGTAAGCAGCAGTTGCAGATAATTAAATTAGAGAGTAGGCATATTTATTGATGCAACCTTGCATCAAGAGTTTAAGTACCATAGCAACGAGCTAAAGTGAATGTGTACCAGCAATTGAATCTTTTTGTGTTTAACAGTTGCTTGCCTTTCTGAATTGTTTAAATGTGACGATCAAATGTTATTACTTTGTTGAGTTACGTTGAAAAAGCTTGTTAGTTATAAAGACGTAACATTGTTTTAATTAGTCTTTTTTTTAATTTTACTTGATACCAACAGCACGGTGTGGCCTTTGTCAGACTTCCATAAGTACTCGTGATTTCAAATTTAAAATGGAGTGTTAGATCGAAAATTCGAAAACGCTTAATTTCATACGTTGTAATTGATCAATTTATAGCTGATTCGAGCTAATTAATACTTTTACTGCTTTCAAGCGGTGTTACAAATAAATGTCCATTCCAAACTTTAGATCGGGATCCACCCAGACTACTAAAGTGCAACCAACCAATATTTTGACGTTCATTATAGGCTATGTTTTGCTCACCTTGCTTACTTGCCCCATCATTTAATTCCATCTCTCACGTTATGTACGCTGCGTATCCTCACCCATCCAGTTCTAACAACTGGCTTTAATACCATTCACTCCTGAGTGTGGCTTTCTTAATTTTTTAATGATTAAAAGATTTATATGAATTGGTGTACGTTCGTATTTTACTTAGCCAGAATTAAGTCTGTTCATTTTACCTTGGCAATACTTTAATTACATATTACGCTATTTCAGGATAGTTCCAAGTTGGCAATTCTTTTTCCGTTTTGAAATTCATTAATGAACATTTTATTGAATCACTGTCATTATACATCAAAGAAACAATTCAAAAGACCTTGCGTGTTCCTCAATTTTTAAAATGTATTAGCATGGACAGCAGGCTGTGCTCAATAGAGTTCATTTGAGCACGAGAATTTTCAGAAAATGGATGGGCGGAGGAGGCGGAGGCAGAGCAGCTCAAGCTCACTATGTCAATATATCACAATGCTACAACATGTAACAAAGGTGAAAGTAAGAGGCGAGGCACACAAGATCGGATTAGCGCTCACTCGAACAAGATACAGCGATGTTGGGCGAGGGGAAAGTAACATTGTCGTTGTATCTTGTTTTGAGTAAGCATTGTCAGCCTAAGTTAGATAACTTCGTGGTGGAGAACCGAAATGAAATGGTGTTGGTTTTCACTTAAACCATCTAGTTTTAAACCATAGGATGAGAAGTCTATAATTATGAGGGCTACCGGCCTCAATATTGGGCGGTCGACAGGATTGGATAACTTATTTAATTCTTCAATGCGGGCTTCAGGAAGCTAGTTGAATTGTTTCTGTGACTGATTGCCACGATACTGCATCTTCCTGCAACAATGCAGAGTCAACAACCGATCGAGATGGCATATGCTATATCTAAACACACGCTAATGTGTTGCCGTCAAATAACAAACACAGGTCAAAGCTTGGGTAGAATCTGAACATAATACGCATTTATACTTTTACGTTTTTTCGCAAAGAAAATTGGATGGACCGTGGAAATACCGTAGACACGATAGATAGGACTGCAGCAAATACAATACAAAGAAAGTGAAAAAAGCTGACAAATTAACTGAACAAAAAACGGCTTTGCCGTTAAAAGGCATTAGAGCTCGTATCCCCATAAACACAGCTGTGAAGCTACACAAATAAAAATGAATTAGATTTCACTCTAATGTAACGAACTATAATTTTGATTCCAATTCCAGGGAACAAGGATTGTGACATGCCAGCATCCATGCAAATGCATAAATGTCATCACTAATCAAACAAACAAAATGGTTGGATATTTCAAACAAAAAAACACACAAAAATACAACATATAGACGCATATGAAACTAAATGAAAACCTAAACCCACAAAAACATACAAAACAGACGCCATAAACAGCAAACACCTACAGAATTGAAAGATTAAAAATACACACACAGAAAATGAACATGTAATTATTTACATGAACTAGAACTAAAACAGAAACTATCAAACACACATAGGAAAAAATACTGCCTTAACTAGGAGTCTGCTTGTTTTCAAAATTGTAAATGCACACAAAATACACATATAGACACTCACACGAAACAGACTTAAAATAGGTCAGCCAGGAGGCTAATTTGCACACTAATATAAATTAACAGATCATTTTAAACCTTACAGCAATTGTCTATCCCGCTGTGGTAAAGCATGTGTTAATGGAGGTCTTGCATAAAGATAAGGTGGCTGGCCTAAAAGTTGCTCTAGTCACCCCAAAAAATTTTAACGTGGATAGGCCTTAAAATACCACATAGATCACACTATGCTCATTCAATTAAGTTAGTAAGTGCCCTAAGCAGCCCAAAAGCTAGATGACTAACATATTATGGATATACCATAGATTATTAGACTTAAACACATTTTGAGCTTTACTCAATATATATAAGCAAGAATGCTTTTATAGCTTTTACATTTGACGTAAACACATTTAAACACCTTTGTAACGTAGTCAACCAAATTTCATAACTTTGCACTTAAAGATTCTTCAGCCTTTAGCACTGTTAAACACTTTTAAAATGCTTTATCACTGTTAACGTTTAGCAACACTAGTTTTAACACTAGGATGGCTTCTGCTTAAATATTTTACTTAAATGCAATTTTTTAACATTTTAGCATCTAGTTTTAAACTTTTAACAACCATTTTAACGAAATTGCATTTGAATTCTGCACAGGCTTGCCCTTTGTCTCACACCAACCCCCGTCACAATGCAAATGCTTGAATGTTAAGCAAAAGGCTGGCGACACTTTTTCTGCACATCAATATTGGGTATTTTTCAGCCACTGCATGTGGCATCAAATATTTGGTAACACTCCACTGAATGCCACTAGAACCACTAAATAGTAGAACTGTTAATTTAGCCTGCTACAATAAAAAAATTCTACCTAATCCAGCCTCGGTCCAGGAAAAACTCCGCTCCGTTTTTCGTTAGACTGGAATTAATTACCCTCCCCGTTTGCCCACCCGAAGCAAGGGCATACTGGAGGATTAATAGCTAATTAAATTTAAGACTTTAGTCTTAATTTAATCTTAAATTAAACCCTCTAAGCTCATCGGCAATTGTAATATGTGCGAACTATTTTAACAAGACCTGCACGCTACGTGTGGGTTTTATGGTTAAGGAGACCACAGCCCTAGCAGGGTTTGCACCTGTCTTTTTAAACATATTGGGTACAGAGATCACACCCTGGGGGAGTGCATACTATTAAAAGTTAAACAGTAAAACTGTATGGTACCTATAGCATAACTTACATGCATGTAGTATAATAAACATGATGGAGTGCCCACCGAGATAGGTGGGACGAAATTTACTTTACTTTACAGAGCCCACAAACAATTAAGGAGCATAAATGTCGATTTTACTTTATTTTACTGTGTCTTGATAGGAACATGACCGTTGGGCTTTAGATTTTTTCTTCCCGCCCATCTTTGCCTTCTACGTAGAATTATTAGGAAACAAACTTTGGTCCTATTGTAGATGAATTGAAAAGATGTTTATTAAATTGGTTTTAAAGGTCAGGGTAACTACTTTACCCTTCTTGTTCATGTGACATAAATATCTAGGTGCAAGAATCTCTTAGTTAACTTTGGGCTTATGCTTTTTTATGTGAAGTGCTGCTCTTTGATGGACTTTTCACATTTTCCTTTTTTTTCTATGTATCACTAATTGTAGAGGTTTTCGTTAGGTCTTACGTTTAGTTTCTGTTTCGTTGTTTGCATCCGGTTTCCGCATAAGATGTGCACCATGGCTGCCAGCTAAAAATAAAATGTGATGTTATCTTCCACTAGGGCTAGTAGACAGCATCATGCAATAAATGTTACATTGCTTACAACAAAGTATGTTTCTTAGGGTAAAA
Organism: Lithobius niger; assembly: GCA_023313725.1. Lineage (NCBI taxonomy): Eukaryota > Metazoa > Arthropoda > Chilopoda > Lithobiomorpha > Lithobiidae > Lithobius > Lithobius niger. The sequence goes on from JAHWFP010166487.1 coordinate 50,766, forward strand.
ATAGTAATAATAAGGCATTTAACTACAAGCCAAGCAATCATAAGTTTTAAACAATAATCCAAAGATTCAAAACATAGGTGATGTCGCCAGTAATAAACTACTTTTGCTACCTCCAACAACTAATTTAGGGACTCACCTCTGCAACCATGATAGCTAAATTAAAAATTATAACCTTCACAATTGAAGATCAAATGATATTAGCTTGTTTGAAGATGGAATTTATATAATTGTAGTGCTCTCAAAATTATAGGCCTAATTTTTTGCTACCATTTTATTTGGTAAGCAGCAACTGCAGATAATTGCATTAGAGAATAGATATATTTATTGATGCAACGTGGCATCAAGAGTTAAGTTACCATAGCAACGAGCTAAAGTGAATGTATGCCATCAATGGAATCCTTTTGTGTTTAACAATTGCTTGCCTTTCTAAATTGTTTAAATGTGACAATCAAATGTTATTACTTTGTTGATTTACGTTGAAAAAATATTGTTAGTTATAAAGAAGCAACAATGTTTTAATTAGTTTTTTTAAGTTCACTTCATTACCAACAGCACGGCTTGTGCTTTGACAAACTTCCTTAACTACTCATGATTCCAATTTTACAATGGAGCGTGTTATTTCGAAAATTCGAAAATGTGTAATTTCATGCATTACAATTGATCAATTTACAGCTGATTTCATCTCATTAATACTTTTAAGCGGTGTGGCAAATAACTTTTCAATTCAACCTTTTGATCGGGATCCACCCAGACTACAAAAGTGTAGCCAATCAACATTTTGGTGTTCATTATAGGCTACGTTTCGCCCCACTATTTAATTTCATCTCTCACGTTATGTACGCTACGTATCCTCACACATCCAGTTCTCACAACCGGGTTTAATACCATTCTCGTGCTGCTTTCTTAATTTTTAATGATTAGAAGATTTAGGTGAATTGGATGCACGTTCATATTTTACTTAGCCAGAATTAGGTATGTTCATTTTATCTTGGCAATACTTTAATTACATATTACACTATTTCCGGGTAGTTCCGAGTTAGCAATTCTTTTTCCGTTTTGAAATTTAATAATGATCATTCTATTGAATCGCTGTCATTATATGTCAAAGAAACAATTCGAAAGACCTCGCGCGTTTCTCAATTTAAAAAAATATTAGAACTGACGGCAGGCCATGCTTCTTAGAGTTCATTTGTGCATGAGAATTTTCAGAAAATGGACAGGTGGAGGAGGTGGAGGCACAGTGGCTAACAATGTCAAAATGTTACAATGCTACCACATGCAACAATGGTGAAAGAAAGAGCTGAGGCACACAAGATCAGATTAGACCTCACTCAACAAGATGCAATGATGCTTGGGCATGAGGAAACTAACACTGTCGTTGTATCTTGTTTGAGTTAGCATTGTCAGCCTAAGTTAGGTAACGTCATTTTGGAGAACCAAATAGTCTTAGTTTTTGCTTAAGTCTTCTAGTTTTAAACTATAGGGTGCAAAGTCTAAAATTTGGCGGCCGTTGTGACTGAATAACTTATATAGTTCTTCAATGCGGGCTTCAGGAAGCTAGTAGAATTGTTTCCATGATTGTTCGCCACGATACTGCATCTGCCTGCAACAATGTAGAGTCAACTACCCATCGAGATGACTTATTCTAAATGTAAATACACGCTAGTGTGTTGCCATAAAATAACAAACATGGGTCAAAACTCGGGCGGAATTTGAATACACATTTCGCAAACAAAATTGGATGGACCGTGGAAATACCAGTCACGATAGATCAGACTGTAGCAATTACAATAAAAGGAAGTGGAAAAAGCCAACATATTAACTGAACAAAACGTTTAGAAAAGAAGCATTAGAGCTCGTATCCCCATACTCACAGCTGTGAAGGTACACACATAAAATTGAATTCACTCAAATGCAACAAACTATAATTTTGACTCCAATTTCAGGGAACAATGATTGTGACATGCCATCATCCATGCACATGCGTATATCACTAGTCAAACAAAATGGTTGGCTATTTCACACAAAAAATACAAACAAAAATACAACATATACACGCATATGAAACTAAATGAAAACCTAAACCCACAAACACATACAAACCAGACGTCATAAACAGCAAACACCTACAAAATTGTAAGGTAAAAAAAACACATAAAATGAACACGTAATTACTCACAGGAACTAGAACTAAACAGAAACTATCAAACAAACACAGGCAAAAAGATACCTTAAGTAGGAGTCTGCTTATTTTGTAAATAGTAAATGCACACAAAATACACATATAGCCACTCACACGAAACATACTTAAAACATAAAACAAACAAACACAAGAATAAAAAGTCTGTATAACACACAAATTAATTGCACACAAACATTCACAAGCACATGAGCATACATAAATATTAAACATTTCAAACGCAAACTTCGTTCACTTTCTGACATAATTGTAGAGTAAAAACACTCCTTGTTCCCTGGAATTGATGTTTGAATTATTTAGTTGTGATCAAGTGAACTCAAACCCGTTTGTATTCGTGTACCTGCACGAGTATATGGCTGTAAGTATGTAGATACGAGCACCAATCCTTTTTTTCTAAACGTCGAAGCCGTTTTTTGTTCAGTTAATACATTTAATCCTTTATTATTTCATTACCATTTCAAACATTAAAAATGTTGATAAAACGAACACCAGTTAATGTGTAGCAGCATACACTGTAGTTTTGTTCTGCAGTCTCTTACTATAGTTATATTTTTCTTCAATTATAAAACTTTATTTTATTTTGAAAGAAAAGTAACCATCAAGTTATGCTAAAATTCATGTTATACACTACCCTGCAAAGATGTGTTTAGCCTCACAGCTGCTATGAAAGAAAATGCCAGAAAATATGTAGTAAACTGCCAGTTTAGAGAAGTGTATTTTCTTGGTTGGTGGATAATGAACGAGTTTCCGACCCTTAGACCATGTCTTTATTTTACGCTTTGAAAATGCACTTTCGAATTATTGAAACTTTTGACTAATATATTAAGTCTATTTACGTACTGTAGGAGGGAACTTTCGGTTTTTATTTATCCGTTTTTGAAGATACTTTGTTGAGCTATACAATACAATTTTTTGTTTACATTACATCTAAGCCCAAGCCTATGATAATTTGAACCTATAAATGTTTGCAAGATGGTTTTATAGCGTGTTTATAGTTTTACTCTTAATTTTGCTCTTAAAACTCTTTTATAATTTCTCATGGATAGAAATTACCAGCTTCAAGGGAAGCAATTTTTTATTACTTTGTTACAAAAGAAAATTATCGGTTGCATTAGCCATATGGTAAGTTAACGTTGCTGCGCACCTAACTGGAAGCCACGTCGTAAATTTTAGCCGGATCTTGTTCAAAGTTCGATTACAATAAACCATTCCAGACTAAAGAAAGGAACTTTCTGCATTGGATTTTTGACAAGCGTCACTTTTTATTTTGGAATGGTTAGGTACTTACCCTGACTAGCAACTATGATGTAATTGATGCACAAAAATACGACATGTAACCTGCTCATTTTGCAGTAATACTGCTAGCAGGTTCCAGTAGTTGCTTGCTTCAGGATATGGATTGCTCTATTTTATCCAAACGGATTCTGTAAGAGGTACGTGCAATAGTATTACACCGTGATAATTACACCTATTTCTCTGTTAATTTGTTATTGTTTAGATAGTTACTGGGTAACACTAAGTTCCATTACCGGGTGGAAAACTGCTTGATGACTGGGACCACATCGAAGTTACGCCATTGTAAAAAGTTATATGATATCTTCTGCAAACAAATAGTGTGTTCTGCTCACGTAACTGCCAATGGTTTACTGTTGCTGTATTAAATGCATCATTGAAAAGGTTAAGACTTCAATCTTTTAATAAGGTGTCCAAATAGGATTTTTTCAGGGACATTAATGTTAAAATAATACAGTCAAATATTGTAAAGGGTGCTGCTTGATAATTTTGGGCAAGGGGCGTTATCACTAATGTTTTTTTTTAATATTATGAAAAAATACAGTCAGTCTGAAAAGAAAATCCTTTGAGATTCCGAGGGTTTGTGATGGTTTGGAATTTCATAGTAAATTAACTATATCTGAATAAATTCGAGATTTTAGAATCTAAACACCCAAAATCCTTTGCTTAAATTTAGAAACACATGAGACATACATGGGATACATGTGAAACATGTGAAATAACTTGGTCATTGGGTGCTATTGTTACAATGGAGGCGACTGGTTACAAATATTTAGATTACCATATTCTTCAGGAAACATACTATTTAACTTTTCTGAAAATGCAACATGGCTGCCCAAAATGAAGTACAAAATATTTTTTGCGACAGTTATAGCCAAATGCATGATGCGATTCGAATGAAACTTATTTATAACAGTTTATAAAATTCAAAACAGTATCCAAGAAATATTTTTGCCTTATAAGAGTATAAGTTCAAAATCGTTCTTCATATTAAATACAAACTGTTTACGAACATTCAGAATAATCTTATTCATCAAGAATGGCCATATCAAATGAAGAAAAGTCATGCACATCAGGGGAATCCCTGCCTTTCATTTAATTAAAACATCAATTTTTTTAGCAAATATATATGCCATCCTCAGTACGTGCACCTAAACTAATATACAAGATAAAACACAGTAAACACTTGCACTGTGATACCTCCAAATATAAAAATTATGTAGCAATATCGGTATTTTTTTAATAACCCAAGGTCTGAACAACACATCAACAATCTGCCATTTAGCTAACGTCACTGGGAAAATTATTGATTTTCTTTTCATTTATAAAATACTCTATCCTATCTTTAATAATGGGTTCAGGTAGTGAAATACTCACGGATTTAATACTCATTTTAAAGGTTTCGTTAAACTTTTAGGAAAATTCAAGATGGCGGTAAAAAAAAAAGTGCCTGAAAAAGTTTATAACAGTTAAAGCAAAACACATTAATAAGAAATTTGGTAAGCGGATTCTTTAAAATATACAGCTGAACATGTGGGCACGTGATTTTACTTCAGCTGATACGTATGATGTAAAAACGTTTTGCACTGCTAACGTTAAATCATTCAACAGTTATGACCACCAATTGGTTACGAATATTCGGAACAACATGTTCATCAAAAAAGTCCTAATCAAGACCTTCTGCAGATTGAATGCAGATTGAATGCAAACTGGCTATGAATATTATTCAAAATTACGTTTCCATCAAAATGTGGCCATTTGTGAACATGTAAGGTGATCATTACAAAAGGTTTCAAGGAAAAACAGTTTTGTTTAGGAATTGCCAATGAATCGCTCACATTTGAAACAAGCCTGTTATGAATTATAATCAGAATAAAAAATCCTTGAACTAATGTTCAATTAAAATTTAGTTTAAAAGGCAATCCTGCTGATCTAAATTCCTTATTTTGTACGAATAAGACTTACTTTTGGGGAAAGGGAAACGGGCAAGTGACATTAACTGTTTGCATAACTACTACTGCATTTGGTCTACAAACTAGACAACTGTATACTTGCAAATATTCTGCACTGAATCCACATGTACAGTCCGTAGGACAGAGGGAGCAAATTATTTTTTATTTAACGCTTGGCAAATGTAATTTCGAACTTAAAGATCGATCTGCTTTACATGTGCTTCCTTTAATATTCTAGTTACACATCTGATCTGTAACAAACAAATGTTCTAATCGAAATTATGTAGACGAAATCCGTAAATGCTTAGAAACATTATGTATTTTATTGCACGAACCGGTAGTTCGTAACAATATACAGCCACACACAGCTCACTTCAATAACTACAAGAAGTTACTGGAAGGATGAAATTTTTTCCATTTATGCCAACAATCCCTTCACGGACCATCCTTATAAAACCATTATTCCCTCTCTGGTTTTCTCGTCTTGTCGTGCTGTCGAAGTTAGCCCTCCTGCTCCACACTGTTTGCACCTCTTAGGCTATTTTGGTTCTGTTTAATTTCTCTACTGTATCTTGGTTTTTATCAGGTATTCTTTATCAGAATTTTTCTAAATTTTTTCAGACAATTTTAAGTTTTTTAACGCATTTGCATATTTTTTTTAACTTTTATACTTTACAATTTCATTGACTAGTTAGATGAAACATGGTATTTTATTGCATTGTTTAGCGTTCTGGTTACTCCTTACTAATTAAAGTTAGTTGCTTTTACTTTCATCTTAACGAACTGACCATTCATATTATAAGAGCTTTTCAGAAGAGCTGCATTTATTCGGCTCTTAAGATTATGTTTTTGAACTTTAGGTGGTTGTAGATTGTGTATACTTTAACTGTAGAACATGATCCACAATTCTGTATCAACAGCATTACATTCTCGGCTAGGTTGTTTCCCTTGATATATAAATGTTCCAAGCCAATATTTAAACAAATAAATTTAATGTATTATTAAACTCCATAATTAGTGTATGTTCGTAGAAAAAGATATAGTTAACATTATAATAATGGTAGAAGCAATTGGAATTATACAATGAAAACTACCCAAACTAGCAAAAAACTAGCCAAAACTAGCCAAACTAGCCAACTAGCCAACTAACCAACTAGCCAACTAGACAAAACTAGCCAAAAAGTATTTTTAAATAGGTTTATTCAATGAACGTTGGGTATTCCAGGAAAATGTTACACGTGTTCCATTTCATGAATGAGTATACAAAATAAACGTTCCTCAAACTAATTCCCTAAACATTTCTCAAAATTACAAAGCCATCCAACAAAGAAAATTTGACAGGAAACAAAAAATAAATTTAAATTGCAATAAATTCTTTTAATGTTTTTCTACCAGTGTTACTGGATTTTTGTTAGAAAGCAGCAGAAACATTTTCTAGTGTTAACGAAGCAAAGTCTTCATTGAAGACTGATCTTGAGCGAATAAAATGTACATATATTTTTCACAAAATGCCCTTCCTTATGCAAGCCATTTGATTCGTTAATACCTTGTGATTATTCTCTATTTACTTTCAAGAATGTTTGTGTTTATTTAATTTCAAACAGTTTCTGGGCAGGTTTCTTTTAATTTGTTATTTTTTTACCATTCCTGTAAATATTTAAATACAAGTATTCTTGCGATTTTGTTTGGGGATTTTGTTTTGTTTTGGGAATTTACGAAAGTAAATTCCGTTTGGCTTCTTGATACTCTTGTGGTTCCTCAATCCCTGCCAGGAGGGGTTTTAAAGTAAATAAAGAAAGTAATGCTATAACGATTGTTAGTATTGTCAGCATTGTCTTTCATTGGTCGACCAAAGTTCTGACAATGAAACGTGTATATTGACGTGTGTAACTTAATACTTGCTAGTGTGTTAAGGCAAATTCTAAACTGCGTTGCCAAAGAAATTGTGTCGCCTCCAATTCACGAACAATAAACAAAGCATTAAAATAGAACAAAAAAAATGGTAAATAAGTCGCTAAGTAGAGAATAGTTTGGCCTCTCAAAGGGGTGATAAGAACAAAATAAAAAATAAAAAATTAAAAGAAACACAAATGTTGTGAAAATTACTACTAATACAATTGTTAACATAGCACATTATTACACATTTGGATACTATTGTTTAAAATAGCCAACATTGAATTGATATCCTGATTTATGCCATACTGTTGCAATGGCTAATGGACTGACTGAAAGGTTAATTATATTAAAAGATGCTTAACGTCCAAACACTCCTAGTTCCATTTAATGTAATCGGCAATACATAATTAAAAAAAGAAGTGATGTCATATAAAAAATAAAATTGGTGAAAGGTACCCCCAAGTTAAGAATGGTTCGGCCTTCAAAGAAGTCAAATCAACAGACCAAAACATTTGCCAAGTTAATCACACCGAATAATAATTTGGGCATTTAACGAAAACTTGAACATTGCTACCAAAATGGCAATGTTTTAGGTGCCTTCGAACTGTTAGGTGGTATGATTAACCTGGTGAATGTTTTGGTCTGTTGCGATCAATTCTTTGAAAAGCCGAACCATTCTAAACATGGCGGTCCCTTTTACCATTTTTGGTTTTTTATATGATCGACTTTTACCAACGTACCTGATCAATGATCACAGAAGCAATGAAATTGATCAAGCTGTAGCACGGTGGAAATTAAATCCAGTAATGTGCTTTCAGCTCTCACTACCATCAGACGAAGCGATGCGGTTGGGCCTGACAGGTTTTCTACCCACTTCTACAAAGAAATCTGTTCTCAAATCTGCGGTCCTTTAACTTACATCTTTAAGCATTCACTTACTTCTGGCATGTTGCCTTCCATTTGGTTGACAGCAAACGTGACACCTACCTTTAAGAAGGGTAACCCTGCTGATCCACACAATTACAGACTTATCACACATGTGGTTGTCCCCTGTAAAGTGTTAGAGAAAATTATTCGTGTTAAGATGCTCTGGTACACCACCAAACATCACCTAATTGAAGACAACTAATGGGGCTCCTTAGTCGCTCTGAAACACCAGAGGCACTGCAGTACTACTGGTCCCTCTCACTTCACTCGTGCCCATACAACAGCATGGCGAGCTACTTTTTCGCTCGAACAGCATCAACAAAAAATGCCTCGTGTTGTTGTGTTCCGAAGTGTAAGAACTGGGAAAGCAGTCATGGCTTCCCAAAAGACCCAGTTCTACGAAAACGGTAGCAGATATCCATTAAACGAGTCGATGAAATCACACAAAAATCTGTGGATGCCTGGAAAATGCTTCAAGGTCTGTAACCGTCCTTCAAACCAACGATTATTGTGTCGAAAGTTTATTAGACAAGCTGCTTGCTCACAGATTCATATAACCTACAGACATAACGTTAAAGAAACCTAAAAGAATCTATTAGGACATTCATAGCTAAGATTATTACACATCTCGACCAAAATCATGCATTAGGCTTTTGTAAAAATGAATCGATTGAAAAAAGTCCACCTTTCATTACCAAACAAAACGTAGTAAACAACGTAAGAATGTCACTCTAACCCCTACGTCACTATAACAATCTAGGGATATTTAACACTCTTGTTTTGATGACAACAGGTATGGTTACACCTTTTTTTTTTACCAATTTTCTTTTTCTTTTGTGCTGCTTTAGAAAACTATCAGTTTTAGAAAATGATCAGCTTTAGAAAACGATCAAATGGTCGTCTGATAAACTGATTGATGTCCGTCTCAACATAAAGGTTTGACTTTACTGATTTGTAATAATAATAATAAATTTGCTTAATAAAAAATTACTAAACTGTGTAACTAAAGTTTTAGTTTTACTCTAACAATATTCTAGGGTGGGTGAAAATTCCATTCCCAAGCAAAAATAAAACTGGCTAGAAATTTCATTTTTTAGTCTTACTTACGATGGATTTTGGTTGGGTAAGGTTTCATCTAGAAAGTATATTGTAGGTTCTGACCTTGCTAGGAATATTGCCACTAGCTTTGATCTTCTGCAACAAACCCCAAAAAGCTAGTTCCTAACCTAACACATACTTTGTTTAGGAGATAACCTGATTTTTTTTTTTTTTTCTTATAGTTCATGGTCTCAAGCCAGTCCTCATTAAACCCAATAGTCAACATGCCGATGCTAAATGAAGGATTCCCAGCAATGACTTTTTTTTTGGGGGGGGGGGGGACAGAATTTTGTCTAGAAAGTATTTTGCAGGGACTGAACTTCACTTGGAATATTGCCACTAGTTAATCTTCTGCAACTAACCCTAAAACTAGAGCCAAACCTTATTCAGCCGAACGTGCTATGCATGAAAATAATAGTAGTGAATCATGAAAAAAATTACATTGAAAACAAATTGCTGCGGATTATAAACGGTCTGAGGCAATGATGCCTCTGAAACAAAAAAAAAGACTCAGAAAACAGGCCATTTTTATGGTGAAACTCGTACCCTGCCTAGTGAAATTCAAACCACGGTAAATTGACCTGACGTACCTATGACACCCTAATAACACCGTAGTGAAACAACAAAACAATATAAAGTATTTTTCTTTTGACTTTTTTCCCCATCGGAAATTTTTAGCGATTTTTTCACCCGTGGCCTTTTTTATTCCTCTTTGCATAGGCTTTTTTTCCGCGTTTTTTCCTTAATTATTTTTTTTGCGGTTAATTTTCCTTTAAATTTTTTTAACCTTCAGCTTATTTGCTTCATCTTGTTTTTTTTTAGCTATTTTTCGGTTTATTTGTTTTTTGGAGAGGGCTAGTGTCTTAAATGCAGTTTTTTAACAGTTTGAATTCAGAGTGAAGTAATGCGTACTTGGTCCACGCCCACGGCCTATGTTAACTTTGTCAACCAGCCTTTTTTAGTTGGGGGGGAGGAAAGAGACTGAATTTTATGTGTCCAACCCCAAATCTTCACACATATAAAATATGCAGTCTTCCCTACGTGTTCAAAATGAAGTACTTATAACAACCCAGGTTCCACTGGCTATGTTTACAAAACTTGGTGCTAACAGAATGGAGTTGTAGCCACGATTTTTCTTGGGGGGGGGGGGGGATGGGACACAAACTCTAAACAAAAATTTTAACTCGTATTTTGTATTTAGGAGCTTACATGGAATATTGTGACTAGTACAACTTTTTGCTACTATCTCCAAAAGCTAGTTCCTGACCTAAGGACACTGTTTATTTAGTAGCTACCTTGCATATTTTACATTCAATATTCAGAATGAAGTAACTTTCAACCTCGTCTATCATATCTTGTTTTTTTCCCATGTGTCACAATATGTTTCATATGTCCCAATATGTCCCAATATGTCCCATATGTCACAATAAATTGGGCTTCAGCTGCTCGATCCATCTTGGTTCGTACTGAACACCAGCCATTGCTTCCATGCAAGAAGAGAGTCAAGGACCAGGAGTACACGACTCCTCCTGGTGGCAATCGCGAGTACTAAGGTGCATCATTGGTTTTCCTCTACCATCCAATTTCTTTTTGCATTAGGCTGCTGGACCCAAGCATTGGATATTGGCGTACCTTCTGACGAAATACTATTTGACTTTAAAAAAGCATTCGAATCGGTGGTGCATAGTAAACTCCTTTTTAAACTTAAAACTTATGGGTTCGTTGGAAAACTTTTAGCGTGGATCAAGGCATTTTTATCTGGACGTAATTCTTGGGACCACTAGCTCAGCTCAAGTAAACATTATCAGTGGAGTCCCTCAAGGATCCGTGTTGGTGCCATTTCTGTTCGTCTTCTTCGTGAATGATTTATACTGTAACTCTGAATCTGTTGTGCAGGCAAAATTCGCGGACGACCTCAAGCTGCATTCTGTTACCCTCAGTATTTTAAATAATGACTATATCCAAACAGAAATTAACTATGTTTGTCAGTGGGAAAAGGACTGGCAACTTCTAATCTCCAAAGCCAAGTAAAAACGTTTCCATATTGGAAACCTAAATCTTAGCTACATTTATGATATAAAGGGTATCAAGCATGCCAAGTGTTAATTTGGGAAAAGATCTGGGTGTCTGGTTCGATTCGAGCTTAAAATTAGTGACTCATTGTGCACATGTTACAGCAAATGCAGGTCGTCATTTGGGGTTGATTCAGAGGATATTTACTTCGGGCTGCACTGAAAAACTGTGTGCTTTTAAAGTTTATGTTAGACCTCTTTTGGAATACACGAGCCCGGTTTGGTGTCCACACCTTCTGCGGGATGTTGACCATCTGGAATCGGTTCAGCGTAGGTTTACAAAGTTACTAACTGGAACGAAACATTTGCCTTATTATTTAGGGCTCCAAGCACTGGGTATTGACTCACTGGAGTTGCGTCGCTTAAAGGCCATTCTTTTACTGACTTTCAAGAATCTGCGCGGTCTGCTTTTGGGCGTTCTTCCTTTCTTTGAGCTCAGCACTGTAAATTGGACGAGAGGTCACAGCCTAAAATTGAGCATACCTAAGACACGATTGGCTTGCCGCAGAAATTTCTTCGCCGTAAGGGTGGTCCCCGTCTGGAATTCACTGGAGGAGCACATGGTTATTGGGCTGACGGCGCTTGCATTCAACTGCCGCCTAAACAATATGGACTCGCTTCATCTGTTTTGTAGCGGCCATTGATCTTATTTTTCTTCGTACTGGACATGAATGTGATGGGTAGCAGTCACGGCATCAATCTATTTTTTCTATTTTACTGCTTCAACTTTTTATTGACAATTGACCTAATCTGGTCAGGCTCTTTATCCTTTCTAGGCTAACAGTTAGTGGCTATTCAGCCCTTGTTAGTTCTCTTGCTCCTACAACGATTATTTATTTATTAATATTTATTATATAAAATAACACACCAGGCTGTCATCAACTACGTGGCTCACGAATAAAAGCGAAGCAGATATACAACCAGGAATTGATAAACTTTGTTCCAAGTTACTTGTCCTTTTTTGGTCGTGTTGTACCAGTTCTAGAGGCAAGCAGTTGCTGGCTTATATTTATTTTGCGATCACACGTCAGTTGGCAGCACTCAACCAGTTCTGTTGACAATCAGCAGCTAGTGTACACTAGCGTCACGATAACATGCTAGATAGCAGCACAGCATATTCATTCTACGAAAATCATTTCGTTTCGTAGTTTTCTTTCGCTTAATTGTTTGCTGGAATTTTATGCTGAATTTTACGTACATTTCACATGATTTGGTTCTGTTGGCAAGCAATGGCTAGCATACACTAACGTTGCAATCACACGCTACGTTACAGCACAGCACATTCATTAACCCAAAGCACTCTGACACTATTTTTGGTGGATTAGTTTTCCACTATATGTCCAATCACGTTTTGTTTGGGTGGGATACCTAGTAAATGCATAGCCGCGACTATGAATCAAACTTGAAATCATTCCTAATAACGTTTTTTTCCTATGATGCTGTTACAATGTTTGCATTCGAGTCGTTTAATAGCAGGTACCATTGGCAAGCAGCAGCTAGCGTACTCTACTATCACCATCACATGCTAAGTAGCAGCACAATGCATTCATTTACCTAAAATCGTTTCGTAGCATATCTATAAGTTTCCCACCTACTTACCACCAAACCCGTCTTTTGATGATTATTCCACAACACCCCGTGTCATCTAGTTTTTTGGTGTGTGGGAAACCTAGTCTGTGCATGGCAGCTACTACTTACCAAATTTGAGTTCAGTCTGAGCATTACTTATTGAGTGAGGTATTTACAAATTTTGCATTGATTCATTTAATAATAATAATAATAATAATAATAATAATAATAATTTTTTATTGCATGAAAAATACTCGAAGTTTGAATTAACAAACTTGTATGAGCAGCAATAAATGTACAAGTTTTATACATGACAATTACATTATACATATATGAAATAAGAAACAATTACAATTAAAACTAATACATTTTAATAACACAATAAGTCGACGAGTACCTTTAATAATCTTTAAAATTAATTTTGTAATTTATATTTTTTAACTAATTCAGTCTTAAGATTTCGTTTTAATTCAGCTTTGGACTGATATTCTAACATATTCTTATTTAATTTATTATATATATTCGGTATGTAATAATTCTTATTTCTTGTTCCATATGTATTGTTCCATTGTGGTAATTTAAATTTCTGTGATGTTGTTCTCAAACGATTACTTTTTGTTTCATCATATATTTTATATTTATTTTGATAATAGTTTTTTACAATTATTATATAATCCCTTAAATCTGTTATTTTTAAAATATTATGTTTTATGTATATTTCATTAGTTCTTTCTTGATTATTCCCGAACAGGACCTTAATTGCCTTATTTTGTACTTTTTGAAGTCTTTGTATTAAATAATCAGCTGCAAAACCATAAATTTCAATTCCATAGCGTAAAATACTACTTATCCATGCTTCATATAAAATTTTTTTATTTTTATTAGACAAAATGTATTTAACATTATATAACTTTGGTATGATTTGTCTAAGTTTTGTTATTATTGTTAAAATCTGTTGTTTAAAGTTCCAATGCATGTCAATTTCTAATCCTAAATATTTTGTTACAATTTTAGTTTCAATTTCTTTGCAGGTTTTATTACAACTATTATCACTTATTCCGGACTTAATTTTTTTACACTGTTCAGAATGTGTTATTATTCTTGCTTTTTGTTTATTTTTCATTTTTGGTACTGTTATTTCAAGGTATGATGTTTTTTCTTCACTAATATATAGTTCATTTTCCATTAACCATCCATTAATCATGTCAAAGTCCTTTTGTAAGTTGCTGATCATATCAGTATAATTTGTATTTATTGAAATTAAGATTGTATCATCTGCAAACATATAAACTTTAGATTTTTTAACAAATTTATCGATATCATTTACATATATTAAGAAAAGTAGTGGTCCCAATACGGATCCTTGCGGTACTCCATATGTGATATTTGTATAACTGCTGTAGTTTTCCTTTATCTTAACTGTTGATTTTCTATTTGTTAGATAGCTTTTTATTAAATTGTAAATTTTTCCACGCAGACCAATGTTTTCACATTTCTTCAATAATATTGTTGGATCAAAAGAATCAAAAGCTTTTTGCAAGTCAATAAAAACAGCTCCTACATATTTTTTTTCAGCTAGAGCCTTTGTTATTGTTTCATTTAATTCGATTAATAGATCAGATGTACCTTTATTTTTAGTGTATCCAAATTGTATGTTATTTAATAATTTAAACTTTTCAATGTATTCAGTTATTTTTTTTGAAAAGAATCTTTCGATTATTTTATCAATAATAGATAATAAAGAGATTGGTCTGTAATTATTAAAGTTATTTGCTTCACCTTTTTTAAAAATTGGTCTCAGCACTTGGATTTTTAATTGATCTGGCCATATTTCTTTTTCAATCATCCTATTTATCAGTTTACAAATAAAAATTGCTGTATTATCTTCTGATTTTTTAAAATTTTCTGTATTAAAACCATCCATGCCTGTTGCCCTTGTATTTTTAAGTTGTTTTATTATATTTCTAATTTCTGTTGTTGTTGGATTTTGTACAAAAAAGGTCTTATTATTTATATTTACAATTTTCCTTTTAATCTTTTCTAGTTTTGTTTTATAATGATATCCCTCCTTATAATTCTTTATTTTTTGTTCACATTTTTCCCTTAATTTTGGTATTTGCATTGTAAAAGTATCATTAAAGTCATTTGCCAGTTGCTGTATATTTGTTTCCTTAAAAACTTTCACTAGCTGATCATCAATATTTTGGTTTTTCTTTTGTTTCCCATTTATTTCATCAATAATACTCCATATCGTTTTACCATTATTGATTTCCTCTATTTTACCTCTGTAATAATCTTGTTTACATTTGTCAATTTTTTTCACAATTTCATTTTTCAGAGCTCTGTATTCTTGCAATAGCTGTGGATTTATGTTTTTATCTTCTTTTTTGATTTTTGTCCATATTTTATTTTTTTTATTTATCATCTGAACAATTTCATTAGTTATCCATTCTTTTCTTTTTTTTATCTGACTTTTACTTTTATTAGTTTTTTTTTGTAGCCTATTTGTTATTTGATTTTTTCGTAAATTTCTCTTATTGAAAGTATAATCTCTGCACACATTTCATTTGGGCATTCTATTTTATCCAGACAACACCAATTTTTTTGTTGCAATTCAGTTATTATTTTTTTATTTTTATATTTTCTACTGTAATTTTCTTCTACATTATTATGATTTTTCTCTTTGTTATCAGTCCAAAGCCAGCATGCAGTAATGTAATGGTCTGCTATTTTCTTTTTTATAACTCCACTATTAATATTCTCATTCACTTTTGTTAATTTTACATAAATATGGTCAATACATGACTCTTGCAGTTTCACTAAACTGTTGACAATTTTGGCTTCTTCCCTTGTTACAGATTCAATCAGATTTTCAAAGCCTGCCCTTGCCATTACATTTTCATATTTATCAATGTTAAGTTGATCTTGTTTGTCTTCGTTTCCATTTTCTCTCTTGAGAGTATCAATATTTATGTCTCCTATAATTATTGTATTGTCATTATTTTCTGCTTTATTTTTTTGGTTTATAATTTTTTTTAGTTCTTGAATGAATTTTCTCTTATTCGATGCAGGGCTTCTGTAAATTGCTATTATTTTACATCTTTGTAGTCCTTTCTCGAGTGTAATTTCAATATAATCCTCCTCCACTATTTCTTTTTTTTTAGCTTCTATTATATTAATATTATCTTTTACATATATCATAATTCCTCCTCCTCTGATTGTTTTTTCTCTGGTTTTGCTATAGTTCACATAGCCAGTTAGTTGATAGTTATTTGTTTCCTCCTGTTTTATATTCACTTCAGTTAAAATTATTACGTCCCATATCACTGCAGTTTCTAACATTTCATATAAAAATAAATCCCAATTTTTTCGTAAGCTTCTCATGTTCACATGAAAAACTTTTAGGCTACAATTATTTCCAATGTCCTTTTTCACTTCTGTTTTAACTTCATCATTTTTTTCAAATATTTTGTTTCTATACATTGTTATTGTTTTGTTGTAAATCCTCTTCTGATTTAACAATTTTAACTTCACTTTCATTTTCGTTTCTTCTCATCATTATTTTTCCTTTCTGGAACCACACATATTTGTAATCATTTGTCTTGGCATATTCTTTCGTTTTCCAAAAAAGGTTCTTAAAATAAGGAGTCATGTTCTCATTGATATAAACACGGCTACGATCTCCGTTTCTATAAATATCATCATTAGTAACAACCTTTTTTTTGTTATCCAACCACGCATCTCTGAATTCCCTACTTCTAAATTGTATGATTATGGCACTTTTTTTTTCCTTGTTTCTGTTGGGTATTCGATGCGCAGCCTCCACTTGTTCAGGTTTGTAGCAACGTAATAATATAATAATAATAATAATAATAATAATAATAATAATAATAATAATAATAGTTTATTGTTGTTCCACTCTGCACGAAATACATAAGTATTTGTATGTGCAACATTTACAAATTCAAATTATTACAATACAGTAAAATATCATTAGTGTATATTAAATTACATCAACAGACAAGATTACAAAACAATTTTAGCATTATCCTTTTTGGTTATCATTGTAAAATAAATATCATAACGCTAAGTATTTTCAAACATAAGATTTTTTTTAAATTCCTGTAACATTAATTCATCTGTAACAATACTCAAATACAGTTAATTCTGAATTACAAAATCTTTAATTTTCTTTTTAACATTATTAATTGTTAAGTTTCTCAGGTCATCTGATAATTTGTTAAAAAAGTATGGTACTAAATAGCTTAATCCTCTTTTTCCATAAGAGTTCCTATATTTTGGTATTTTTAGCCAAGGATGATTAATTCTTGTTTCTCTATCAATTAATATCTTCCATTCTTTGTTGTAATAATTTTGTGCTAATACAGTACACTGTAGAATTTTTTTAATTGTCATTAATTTATTATTCTGGAAAATGTCCACTCTTTTTTTTGTTTCTTTATTATTAGAAAACAGAACTTTTGCAGCTTTATTTAAAACTTTTTGCAACCTTTCCAAAAGTCCATCGCTTGTTGTAGCATAGATTGTAATTGCATACCTAATTTGTGATAATATAAGAGCTTCATATATATTTCGTTTATTGTTTATGTTTAAAAATTCTCTAGTTTTGTAGAGCATAGGAATCATTCTTCGTATCTTGGTTATAAGTTCTTCAATATGATTATAAAATTTCCAGTTTTTGTCAATCAGTACCCCTAAATATTTTATTTCATTCACTATTCCCAATTTATTACATTTACAGTTTATTCCAGTACAACCCATAGTATGGTGTATGATAGTTATATTTTCTAACCTCATATGTGATGATGTTACAGCAAGACAGAATGTTTTCGAGGTGTTGACGTATAAATCATTTTCATAAAAATATTCATTTATTTGATTAAAGTCCATTTGAAGGTTCCTGATCATATTTTCAGCAGTAATATTTATTGAGATCATGATTACATCATCTGCATATAAAGTAATATATGTATTTAATTTCAATTCTTGTATATCATTAATGTGAATCAG
>JAHWFP010166488.1:0-20858 GCA_023313725.1 Lithobius niger
CCCCCCCCCCCCCCCACTCGGAAGAAAATTGACATAGTCGGCAAATTGGCAACTGCCATTTAATTGATGCCAAACAATTTCGTTGAAAAAAAAAGATAATCAATCACGAGCAGAATTCATCACGTAGAAAAATAACTAAAAATTAAAAAATAGCGTACATCTGTAACAACTAACGTGATAAGTTGATAACATCCAACGATAATTTCACCAAATTTTCCATACACTGAACTTTAGCACCATAACTCGTAAGTATCCAGATACGAGTATAATGAACAGTGGTCAGGATGTTGCCTGTTGAGTTAATTACGTCATTGATGTGCTGCTCTGCATGCATGGATAAGTACCGCTTGGCGACGTTTGTTGGCGCGCTTTGGTGTCTGACTGTGCTTTCTGCTACTACTGGTAGCAAGATAGGATGAGCTCGAATTCGGCAAGTTCGTCAACATCAAGAAAAAAACGACGAGTTAAGGTTGATTGTTTGGACTGTGGGTCGCATTTTGAAGATCGATGATTATAAGCCAGAATTGATAAAACTGCTCGACGTTCCGATTACAGAAGTTGTTGGAAACTTGCAACAATGCTTGCAGAAAATTATCCCAGTGTATCATACACGGCGATAGCCGTGTATATATATGATTGAAATCCTCTCTCCAGCAAAACTAAAACTATTAATTTCTCCGTTTCTATTCAATATATTTCGACCAAACTTGGCCGGATAGTAGATAGCAACTTTTCCCAACTTTACACCAACTTTTATGAAATTCCGTGCAAGAGTAAACGTAGGGAGCCACACGTAAATTTGAAAACTGTTCACTTGTTGTTGTTCTTGTTCTTGTTCTTGGCTGACACGGTTTTCAGAAAAAACTACTGCACCTACCTAAAATCTGAAACATGATCTGAGCCAGAAATTTTCCTGGGCTTCAACCTTACAGGGACCACTTTTTCGATTGGTCGATCTATTCCGGAGTTACGGGACCTTAAACGATCATTTTGATTGTTTTAACCATTGTATTTAGGGAACAATGCCACTCAGCAAACTCCAGATTCATTCTTCGTGCACGTGTTATGTCTTTGCTAAAAAGTTGATTGTTTAAAGTAAAATAAAAGAATCAGTGTTTCAGCTAAACGCATATATTTTTAAACCAAACTAAGCTGCGTTGTTAATGTCGAGGCGCCTCGAAATTGGCAGCTAAAGACGATAGAATTGCGTATTTATTTCGCAGATGCAGGCTTTCAGAGCTAACTTGAATTGTTTCAAAGTTGCCAGCAACAATCGACTGCATGCATAAACCTTTGTAGCGCGACGCCATAGCCGTAAAAAAGTACGCGGTTTACAAACAAAACATCAACTGTGCCGTAAAAAAGGGGTTATATGATTGAATTTTCACTTGTTAAAATGTACACGGATAAAAATTGATGATTTTTAATTGAAATAATCAAATGTACAATTGAGAAAATTGCATCTGTTTAAGTGCTGTTGTGCTTTACGAATCATATATTTAAAACGTAAAGCACAACAGCACTTGAAATAGATGCAATTTCTCAATTGTACATTTGATTATTTCAATTAAAAATCATCAATTTTTATCCAGTTATGTCAATTAATACAGTTACAAAATAGCAATGTG
This sequence comes from Lithobius niger, assembly GCA_023313725.1. NCBI lineage: Eukaryota > Metazoa > Arthropoda > Chilopoda > Lithobiomorpha > Lithobiidae > Lithobius > Lithobius niger. The sequence continues at coordinate 1,629 of JAHWFP010166488.1, forward strand.
CAGTGTTGGTGCAGCAATGTTGTAGACTTGTACAGGATGAAAAACGACATTAGTTACCAGGGTTGAGTGATTTTTTTAATTAAATGTTTAGGTTAATTTCTGAGAGCCTTAAAGTCTTCTGAAGGAATCTAATCCTTGTATATGCGAAGCGGCTCAATTTTGAACATTACTTGAAAGAAGTACAGTAAAAAGAGGGGCAAACACTTAAAGGGGTCGAATCGGGAAACCGCCGATCACGGTAGCAGGGGGGAGGAGGTAGCATAATGTCCCGAATTGGCAAGGACATAAATAAATAACAATAAAGCTTTTTTTGTACACAGTCGGCAAAGTTTGACCAACCACTCGGCATATTTGAGTTTACACCCCCCCCAGCATACATGTTCACGGAACGCCCCTGGGTCTACTGGGTGCCATGCAAAGATTGCCCTAAGACGAGGAGAAGAGTTAGCGTGAGAGTCCAAGAACATCAACATGCCATCACAGACGACGACCAACGTATGGCATTGTGACCCACATGCTACATGCACAAAGTATAAAATAATATGGGAGGGCACAAGTGATGTTGAGATCAAACACTCAGAGGAAGGGACACTTCTGAGCCCTGGAGTCATTACTAACATGCCATTGATGAACTAACAAGAGCCTTCTCATGGACAAATAGTACAACTAGTCACTCCTGATGTGCTTTGCCAATTGGAAGCTCAATGGTAACCATTTCTCTTGAACCTGCCAAATACAGAGGGCGACACCGTCACCATTCAGCTTTTGTGATTTGAAGCTAGATTCAAATGTAATCGTCAGAAGTTCGTTGGAGAGTTTGAAGGTCTCGGGACTTTTTGCCCGAGGAAAATGACATATTTCAGGCCATCGAAAATTCGCCAGGTTGAAGTATTGAACTTGACTGTTTTGGTTTGTGTAAAGTGCAGTGAGTATTATACTTTGATTCTAGCAATTCTAATAATGTCTGTGACATTTGTAACAGTAAACTCACACTAGAATTGAACAATAGCCACATATTTGTTGATGCACTATGTAGGATACACTACATACATGTTTTTGGACAAATCAATTCCCTATAATGTTATGTTTTGGTTTTGTTAACAGGTGATATCGCCTTTAGATTTTTGAATTATCTTCAAGTTCATGAAAGCCAATCAAAAGTACCCAAAAACTTTGAACATTTAGATATACCAAACCCATTGGCACCAAGTAGTGTTGGTGAGTCTTCATCCTCGGAACATTCTAATTCGAGTAGTGATGATTCTTCGTCTTCCGATTCTGATCACGATTTGAAAGGTGCTAGTCATGTCGTCGTTTGTGACATCAACCAAGCGATGTTGGACGTAGGAAAGAAGAGAGCCAAGACTTTAGGATATGAACAAGGTAAGTGGAGGAGATGAAGCAAATTGCATTGCGCTGGAATTTTTTCAGATTGAGTTGGGCTTGATATCTGCCTCAGGAATTTCTTAAAAGAGGCCAGAATTCAATTCATTTCACTATAGTCTACACAGACATGCATAATTTTTCATCTACTAAGATTTCGGACCAGAGTAAGCGGTTTACCCTTCTGGGTCCTTAACACTTTATGGTTAACCATTTTATTTTTTATTATTATTACATATTTTTATAAAAACATGTTTGATGCTGAGTGAATTGATAAAAAACAGCACACCACAAATGTTGAACAGAATACGTGTTCACTTGAATTTTTGGTGAAATGGCACATACAAGCATGATGCAGAGTACTATCGGGTGTTTTTTGTTGGGGTGCCCAGGCGTGTTTGGGCGGCCACCGATGAGAAAAACAATTTGTACTTTAAACTTTTACCCATTCAAGTAGGATTACGTCAACAGTTATGAGAAGAAATAATCAATGAAAAAACAGTACAAAAAAACAGTACATAGCTGGAGCATTCAGATTTGAATTTCCTGCAGTTGATGAAGGGCTCACTGATCTACGAACTGCGGGAAATTCAAATCTGAATGCCCCAGCTATGTAATTTACGTACCGTTTTTTTTTTTGCTGACGTTTCTTCTAATTAAGGTGGACATAAGCTTATTTGAATGTACTCTACATCATACAGGCGCAATTTCACCGAAAATTCTAGTGAACACTTATTCTGTTCAACATTTGTGGTGTAGTATTTTTTATTCATTCAGTATATCAGCTTTTTGCCACAGTAAACACCGATTGCCGGTTATTTTCAGCACGTTTAAAGGAATGTATAATGGACTAAGAACATTCTCTCTGTTAATGCTTCTATGCATCCAGAGTGCCATTTTTTTTGTTCGTCTTCAATAATAGCTATGTATTTGCTGACCGAAATTTTGATTCTTTTTTATTCTATTGACAATGCGTACCAAATATCTAAGATTAGAAAACGAACTAGTTTGGTGTTAAAGGTAAGGTAAGATATAAGGTTTAACTGATTCAAGTCAAAACAGCAAAGGAACATAAATAAACTTTTCTGTGAGGTTTCATGTACTGTTTAGTCCACGTGAAACCTTACTGCCGTATTCACATGTTTGCACTTTTGAACACGATAGTTCAGATTGGTTCATTCTACTTGGCTAAATGACATCGTTGAAAAATCTTAGTGTGCTTAGTACAGCCCAACCAATTAAGTAATTCAGGGTTCGTACGATTCCTTGGAATACCTAGAAATGTCGTTTAAAATAAAAATGAAATACCAGTCCTGAAGTCGTGAATATGAAATCTTGAAAAGTGGTGTATGAGTCAATAGGATGAACGGAAAGCAGACGACGTAACTTGAATAATGCTGAAAAATTTAGCCCTGAAAGTAGACGAGTGTGTAGCACTTTATTAATCTTAACAATAATTTTGAAAGGTGGGATATGGTTTTAATTTTATTTACGGGTCTAATGGTTGAATACAGCTGTAAGGTTTCACATGGACTAAACAGTACAGGAACACTGTGGTATATGAAACCTTACAAGATAGTTTATTTGTGTTTCTTTGCTGTTTTGACTTCAGATCAGTTAAACCCTACCTTAAACATCAAACGAGTTAATTTTTGTTTTTGTCATCCACTTTTATGTGTTTGCAGCAATGGAAAAGTTGTTGGTTATTATTGTTGCCCTCAAAGGCCCCGTTTCATTTTAGTTTTAGTTTTTTTTTTCCAATTGATTCATTGCCTTATTTGTCCGAATTTGCCAAATTGTACTCGTGCGTAGTTGCACCTCTCCCCATCCCCCCAACATATCTCTTGCTGGGTTCATCATTGTATGCTTGCTGAATGGTATGCTCCTTGGGAAAATTGATATTCTGAAAACCAAGCTTAAGAAAATATACCTTTGGTTCTTGTAACCTGACCATGCCTAACTTTATTTTTTAGATTTCAGCGACCCTAGACTTTTTTTTAGTTCTTATTCGTCCATATTTTCGTCCGTATTTGTATTAAATCATTTGAGCAAAGGGAAAACAAAACGGGACTGTAGGGAACTTGCGCTACAAAAAAAACCAAAAACCGGAGTGCACGTTGGAGAGCATGGCATCAGGGATGTAAACTGCTGTGGGTTTATGCACAAATTCAGTGTACAGAAAAAAGCAACAAAAAAAAGAATGTTCCGACCTACCGACCTTATTTTTTTTCGCGATTTTTTTCGTGTGTATCTGTTACACTGGTATGGGGGAAAACAACCCTGTATTGCTATATCCTTGTTTCTTTTTTTTCCCGTTTGGATATAAAATGCACAAATTTTGCCTTCATCGTTAAGGGGGAAAAAAGACTCGGCATTGTGGCCGTTAACGTATCTTTATACGAGCTCCTCCCAAGCTCATTATGTATAAATGAGGGAAAAGGATAATGAAAGCCATGTTATTGATCCGAAACAAGTTCTCTTAATGGGTTTTGGCTATGGTTCATTGCACTCTTTAAGTCATTTATTAATCATTAGATTATGTGTGTTGTGGCGTACATTCATTCTTTAAGGCCTGATTTAATCCGTGTTTTTTTTTCCTTTAGGAATATCTTGGTTACAGGGTGACGCAGAGCAGCTACCAGTTAAAGATGCTTCATTTGACGCCTATACTATTGCGTTTGGAATAAGAAACGTAGTGCATATTGAAAAGGTGAAATTTTAGTTCCATTTTTATAGTTATACCGTAAATCACCTATTAAACAAACTGGCAAAATGATCTCCCCTCCAAATAATATAAGATCAGAATCTTGTAATAGTTGAGTTAATGACCTCACCTTAAATCATTGCTATTCTGCTGCAAAATTAACTAGAAGCTTCATACATTTAATGAAATCAACTATTTATGCAATGCAATTCACGACCGAGAACTCCTGTTGCATTTGTGCTTCCGTTTTCTGGATGTTTGCTTTTGCTGCTGCTTCAGCGTGCAGCAGGGGTGTGCGATACCAGTTTTTTCAACTCGATAGCGAAACCGATCCTTTGTTATTCTAAATATCGCCGATACATTTTTCGATAACAATACTCTTTTTGATACCGATATTCCGAGAATTAAAGGAATAACTTGATGGATGGTAACCGACTAAGTGCTTAAAGGAAAACTTCATTACGATTACGGAGAATCGTACAAACGGTCAGGGCATGAACACCAGTAGTGTGGGCATCACGTAACTCAGTGTGCCAAAGGTAGGCATAATGCTGTTTAGGTCTTTTCGCCGTTAACTATACTGCGTTGATAATAAAAAAAATGTTTGATAAGTTTCGATAACGTGTATACTACTGAAATTTTGATACACAATCTTAAATTTCGATACCACTACTGATAACTAAGAAAGTATCGGTATCATTCTCGAAATTCTCTATTATGCACACCCCTGGCGTGCAGTCGCCTACAATATTGTACAGAAGAGTTGAGTATCGAACCGAGTTACTGAACATAGTTTGTGCGAAAGTTTCGTTTTAGTTTATTATGAAAACAACAATACTTAATACTGCATAACGGACTGTGTGGGTAATGCATATAAATGGTTTTCCAGTTTTAAGGATGTAACTTAAAAAATGGTTTGAGATAATGGCTTTTAATTTATAGTGATGGAAAGCTCTCGTCAAGACGATGAATACGGTATATTGGAATGCCAAAATCGGTCAAAAATTGGCAATTAAGTTATAACATTTTCACCAGATTTGATCGTTTTCAAGTAAGGCTGCAAGCTGCTAACCTAGTTTGAGTACAAGTTACATACTACTTGCATACTCGTATTTTGTCGTACTCTTCAGCTCACAAAATACATCCTATCCGATGTGTGATGACAGATTCATGGACCTCTCAGTACAGTTTTATCATATCAAAAACCCAAACTGATAAAAAAGGCCGCCAAGTTTCGAATGGTTCGGCCCTTCAAAGGAGTGATATCAACAAACCAAAACATTCGCCAAGTTAATCGCACCGCTTAATAATTCGAAGGTTAAATGAAAACTAGAACATTGCTACTTTCTTGGTGAAAATGGCGTTTTTATTTAACGTCCAAAGTGTTATTCGGTGCGATTAAGTTGGCGAATGTTTTGGTGTGTTGATATCACTCCTTTGAAGGGCCGAACCATTCGGAACTTGGCGGCCCCTTTTACCAGTTTTGGTTTTTCATATGATATCACTCCTTTTTTTAATTCGACGTGTCACACGTCGAATTAATGCGGTTGTGGCCAAAAAACGGGGGTAGCCTATTTACGTCAGCTATATCTCCTCAAAAACCAGACACATTTGTTAATTCTGATCCGACGAAATTCAAGTATGCGGTTGGATGACTTGCAGTGCGCCAGTACACAAGGTATTATGCTCTAGTTAATTTAGTTGGGCGGTTTTAGTTCGCTAACCTCTAAAAAGGTCTCTGAGCGAAAAACCGTCGTCAAATAGTACACGATCAGTGGCTGACGTCAGCGCTTCCTCAGCGTAAAGATGTATGCTTAACGCCGATCATACGAAAAATCGCGGCGTGCAACTGCGCATTTCGACAAGTCATCTCTTCAACATTGCGGTCGGTTAGAGGCTATCATGTACGTCGAGATGGCTCCTGCCTTATGGCGCAGACTAACACAAAGTGAGTCATCACTTACCTTTGCGGTGATCTGGATGGTACACCGAATTTCTATGATTGAATCTGGACGGTACAATGAATGCGATGCTCGTATAAGACTTTTGCTGTTAATTACTGCGCCATCCTCGCTGCTTTTTGGGTGCGATATATTACAGTATTTATTACGCGTATTTGTGGTGTTGTTTCCTATTGAACGAGTGAGCAAAGCGATTGATGTCCTGTTTTCACAATGGTGGACTGGCCAGAGGGAGGGAAGGGCGGGATATTCTTAATGGCCTCTGACTTTCAGATTTTTTAAAAATCCGTAACAGGAAGACTCACGTAAGTTTTATTGGTTCGACATTAGTTTTAACCACAGATTTAAAATTACAAATAATAATAATAAAGATAATTATATAACGCTAGCAAAACAAGTACTTTGTATTGAGTAGCCTAACAAAAATTGGCCACATGAAATTGTGTTATATTCAATGTGGAATTTGTCACAATTTTCGTGTGGATATTTTAACTTTTGTTAATACACCTAAAAAGTGTAAATAAATTTAAAGTAGTCAACCTCACGTACCCTCAGCGCAATATCATTTCTCCTACTCCGCCCCCCCCCCCCCACCACCAAATCACCTGCTGAATTTATGAAATATGGTGTTCGAAGATTTAAAAAATGTAAAAGTCTGATGAACAAGAACAACGGGTACGGGAAACTGTAAAACAGCGAAGCTTTCAGTTTGTTTTTTTGTAAGAAAACCAATATCAGCGTGCGATGAAAACTTATCTGGTCAGTGATTGCATCGTCGCACACAAGATTCTGGCTCATTTGCCGTATCGTAGTAGCAAACGTTACGAGACAATTTTTTTTAAATGTAATGTGCAATATAGTAGATATTCTTCAGTACACCATGCATTTAGATTTTCTAGTGGTGTCCTGTTGGTATGTCTGCCGTTCCAACTTCATACGTCAATTACAGATATTATTTATTCTACCATACATGTTGAATTACTAATGTAGTGATAGTGCATCTTGTTTAATTGTGTATTGACTCAACTCCACTACTGTGCAGATGAGTAATAAAGTGCCACGTCAACAAGAAATTGGTTTTCAACAATTTGCTACTACCTTTTGCCTATAGGCCGAACCATTCTCAACTTAGTCAACTCTTTATTGGCTTTTGGTTTGGTTTTAATTTAGTTGTAATTTTTTGTATTTAGTTAGTTTTGGTGTGTTGATATCACTCCTTTGAAGGGCCGAACCACTCTCAACTTGGTGGCCTCCTTACCAGTTTTTGGCTTTGTTTATTTTTGCTTTGTTTTTACACTTGGTTTATTTTTCGTGAATTGGACGTGAATACAATATTTTTGCAACGTTCTTTAGATTTATTGTGATACACTAGTGTGTGCCTAGGCACGTACGTCAGTATACACGTTCTCATTGTCGGAACTCTGGCCGTCCAATGAGAGATGATGACGACAATACTAACAATGGTTATAACAATATTTTCGTACTTACGCGCCCTCCCACGCCTTCCCTGTTACGCCCCCAGGCTCCAAACCATAAAAGGTACGCGTTCGTATTGTAGTACACCCATTCGTCCAATTTCATAGCTGGAAGCCTTCCCATTATCTCAGAATCGATGAATTATCACCCTATGGGATTTAACATGGGGATGAGCGGGCTAGTTAGCGGACCTAGCTAGCTAGTAACACATTTTCTACATTATTGAGGGGCAGATTTTGCATTGAAAGCATCATAGCTGGCATTCAAACACGAGTTAATTTTTGTCAGGTGGGTCATTGCTCTTAATTTCAACACAATTTAAGCTTTTGTACCACATTATTATTTTTCCCAAGTACCTGAAATGTGCCCAACTATGCTTCAAGATATAAGACACTGACGCAATGGCGTCGCGCTACAATGGTTTACAACCTCGACAATTGAATTGATGTGATGTTTGTTGTGCTGTTTGTTGCCTAACTTGGCGCGATACACTAGTGTGTGTCTAGATAGGGCGTACCGTCGTAGTGTGGTGTTCCTCCAAGAGACCTGTACATCTCAGAACCACGCTCTTCCCTTTAAATGTAAGCACCTTAAGCATTTAAACTTTCGCTCCTGTCGCTGCAGCATGTAGTCAAACACTTTTTATTTTTGTTTCGTGACACTTCCGAAGAAGAAGAACGGCTGTTTCTTCGAAAATTCAAGTGTAGTTTTCAAATCACTACAGTTAGGTGGTGCTAGCAATTTTTATCCGTAGTACGACCTTAAAAATCTTGAGTGATAGTTTACTTTGGTTTTTTTAATCTATTACTTACATTCATATTGTTATACTCTAACGCAAACCAAAATTGCAGCACAAATTCCCAGTCAGAAGTTGCACTACAGGCGAATTTTCGGTGATATCACCAGTAAAGGTGCTTGTGAGTCTGTCACCTTCTTCAGACCACTAAATCACTACTTCAGTTTACAAAAAACTCTTACATGTCGTCCATTTTGCAGACAGTCGTTATGTACACAATTTGAAAATCCTGTGCTTCTCAGTTGTCACTGGATGTGTCACTCATCATTGTAGTGGGCCTTAATAGCCAGTTATTCCATTTTGTATTGAGGCGAGTCGACATATCTGGAGTGACTAGTTTAGCCACTTAAGGATATGCTGGCTCCTGAGTATTCATGAGAGGCACACCCCCCGTTTTGTTATTGTTGCATTGCGATGGTTTCAACAGCTCGGAGGTGTGCTTCATTGATAGTCTTCAACAAAATGCTTGTTTTTAGCCAATCTGTCTGGTGTTTGGTATAGAATTCGTGCATTGTTATGCTGTTTCTACAGTCATTGCTCGTTGTAGCTGAGTGGTGTTCGTTGATACATGTGCGAACTCGCCTTTTTGTTTCCCCTATGTACACACTGGCACATTGCTTACAGGGCACAGTATAAACAACATTCTTGGTGTGTAGGATCGCTGGTGGAAGTAGCTCAACTGTGGATGGAGAGGGGTCTGGAGCAGACGGTGAGAGGGGAGGGGGATTGGGGTGGTCCAAAAGAGATGAATGTAGAGGTTTGACCTTGGATCTGGTGGCATACTTATGCGTGTGTGGGGAGTTGGGGAGGGGGGGGGGGTTTGGGGAAGATTGTCTGGTGTCAAGTTCGAAGAACCTGCTGGTGCTGGAGATGTCTCACTGGGTTCGGGCTGTGAGAATGTGTTCTATGGTCTAACACAAAGCACACAGTTGGGGTTTTCTAGTCCTTTTACTCTTTGTACATACTTATTACTCTTAGCCGAACCTTCGTGCACCTGTTGCTACATGCTGCCAACATGCTTACCAACATGGCTTCCCTATCTGAACTGCGCGCGCTGTCTAGCCTCAGTGCGCAGGCTTCAAGTTACGCCCTGTGAGGAGGTGCTCAAGTGGCGTGCCGTGGCAGAGCACATCCTTACAGTTTCCCCCCCCTCCGCAAAGGTGCGTGCCGGTTGGGAAAATACATCAAATTGGTTTACGATATCGGATTTACAATTTCACAAATCGACGAGAGGTGCATGCATCTTCGGAATGTCGGAATGTCGGTAGAGTCCGGTTCGGTTGCGCAGGATTAACAAAACAAATTGGTACGATGAAAATAAATTTAACACTGGAAAAGATTATGCGATGAAAAGCGGTTTTTGCGGCCAGGTTTTACCCTGATCCGGTCCACAGAATTTGTGCGAGGTTGCGCCCAAGGATGTCCTCGGTACGGCTTAGTCCGTGTGATGCACAAACTTGCGTTTTTGCGCCCAAGGTGGGACCTTGGTACGACTTAGTCCTGGAACACTACACGGATGTTGTGCGGCCAAGGGGTACCTTGATCCGGCTTAGTCTTTCGGTGTTTCACTGCACTTGCACGAAACGATGTCGTTCGTGGCTTAGCCCATCAGTTGAGGTAGCTCGCTTCCTTGACGTCTGCTCATCATTGCTTCCTGTCGATGCTTGGTGTTTTGGATGAATCCGTTCCACCTCCGGAATACTGAGGTCCCAGCGTCCACTTTGTTGACTGACTTTCTTTGCGGGAATTGTGCTGTTTTCGGGGAGTGGATCGACTTAATTGGCCGTGGTTTCGGCTTGTGTTCCATCCCTGAGCACTTTGGTTTGGCACAGTTTCCAATTTGTTCAGTTTTCCTCGTTGTTGCGGGTTTTGCTGGACATCAGTTCTAGTTCGTGATTCTGTCTTCATTTCAACATCTTACATCGCTTAGTTGCGCTGAATCGCTTCAGTCACCCTTGCTGGGAGCTCCTCCTGCTCGCCTCCTTCCTGGCTTTATCAATTTAGTGGCGCATAGTAGTGCTTGATAAAAAATTTATATAAAAAAAAACACGTCTGTGTGGTATTTTTTAGCATACTTTACTGTCAAATTATTATAGGCTTTCCTTAGTAGCTACATTATTACACTTGTTAAATGGGAACTTGGAACTTGCTTATAATGTATTGCGCTTTGAGCATCCACACGCTTTCGGCGTTCTAATCACCACACAAAAATTCTGAGAAATTAAGACAAGGTTGGTGCAAAAACGTGTTCACGAACCTAAATAACTAAAACTTTGATAGGGCAAAATTCTTCCGTCAGTTGTCCGGTCAACCACTGTTTAAAAGTGTGATCTACACACTCGCTTGTAGATGAGATTTAATTGTTGTCAGAGCTAATTGTTGTCAGATGTAAAAAGGCAGCTCACGAGCAGACTTGTATCTTTTAACTGTAACAAGGTTATATCTCATTTCAGCTTACTGGAGAAAATTCCCCATGTGGTAGAAATCTTTGAAATTATTAGAATCAGGTGTGTTGGGTCCAATAACGAAGAAGTCTGGGAACACATCCTTTATACAGATATAGTGCCCCAATAATGTTGATTTGTGTCACTGGCTAGTTATAGTAGCTAAGGACGTGGCTCCCATGTTAATTCTCATAGGGTATAAAGACACTTGTACAGCTCTACAGGGAAAGTTGCCAATCTAAATTATAATATAATAATACTGGCAAGGACTGGGGAGGGGAGTCACTAACAGCCAGCCACAATTACATGAACGGCCAAGGAATGATGATGGTAAGAGGTTTGGGGACACGAATACCTTACCACCAAGGTTAGACCTGCCAGGGACTCAAAAGGCCCCCGATGGCATCGCCCCTGCAGGACATGGGAAGGGTGTGAAAAGTGTTAAAAGGCCCAAAATTATGCTGTACAATTAAAAAGTATAAACAGTGCTAAAAAATTTTATGTTACGGTGAATACTAAAAACTAAAACACCCAGATAGTGGGATTTGTCTTTACTTAAAAACAACAATAAATAAAAAACAAATATATAATAAAATTAATAATAATAAAAGCTCCATAAAACATCATAAAAACAAACTGATTTATAATAATCAGTTTAGCCCGAAGGACAAGGACAGGCATGGCTTGAGGCTACTTATGCCGTTCTTGAAGATGGTTATGGTAGTATGCTCATTTTAGAAATTAATGGATGGGTTGCCTGGTGACCAAGCGTCTGAAGGCAGAGACGGAGGGTGCTGACACTGTCCTCACCAAGCGAGTTCCATGGCTCGATCATTCGATGAGCGAAGAAGTTTTTTCTAATCTCTGTATGTGGAATACCACCGGAAAGCTTTAGGGAGTGACCTCGAGTACGGGTAGACGTTGAAGTATCAAAAAGTGGAACATCGACAAACAACAAACCCTTAATAATTTTAAAAGTCAGAGTTAAATCTGTCCAGAGGCGGCGTAGCTCCAAGGACTGTAGGCCAAGCCGGGACAGGCGATCAATATGAGAGACCTCCTGGAGACCGGGTATACCACATGTGAACTGTCGTTGCACTGCCTCAATACAATCAATGTCTTTAAGGAGGTGGGGTGACCAAACTGGGCTTGCGTACGCCAGTATTGGACGATCATAGACCTTAAAGGCCCATACCAGATGAGCAACAGAAGATTTTACGAAGCAACGTTTCACAAAAGCCAGACGGCGATATGCCAGAGCAGAGACCTTCGCGCAATGTAGAAATGATTTAAGATCCTTGGTCAACCAAACACCAAGGTCTTTCACCATGGTCAAGGAATTTAATGGGTGAGAATCCAAATGCTAAAGAAAGTCAGGGTTGGAATAACCGACATGTAGGACACCACATTTACCCCGTGATAAAGGGAGCTGTCCAGTCGTGGACCAATTAAGTATTGTGTCGATGTCTGATTGTAAAAAAAAAAACCTCCTGGAAATTATTATTTTTGAACTTGATTTGACGTCATCCGCAAATTTAAAGCAAGGTCTGTTGTCCCAAACAGTTGTTGGTTTCAGATCATTAATGTATATCACAAACAACAGTGGCCCCAATACGGAACCCTGTGGAACCCCACTTATGACCCTTGACCTCGAAGATTAAGTAGATCCAATGACAACTGATTGTGTTCGATTGGACAAGAAGTCCCCGATCCAAGCCAGCAAATTTCCATCAATGCCATTACTAGATAGTTTAAAGAGTAGCTTTGAGTGTACCATGGACTCAAATGCTTTCTTAAAATCGTAATAGATAATATCCGTAGGTACCCCCAAATCAAGTGCATTAGTCCAGTGATCAAGTGCCAATAATAGTTGAAGTGTCGCCGACCGGCCCGGCAAGAAGCCGAACTGGTCACGATCCAACAGATTGCGCTGTGACATGAAGTACATTAGATTGTCCGTACTAAGGTCTCCAAGATTTTACATGGGACCACAGCAGACAGGTAGACAGGTAAATAGTCCTACGGGGAAGCGCCTTTTTCTAAAATGGGGGTTGCAGCTAGAAGCACGTAGCCGTGAAGTAGTGCGTAAGTGCAAAATTATTGTCGCAACCATTGCTTGTATTGTCATCCAACAGTCTAACATGCTTAAGTGATGTACGCTTATCGTTTCTGTACTTAATTGTCAGAATACAAGTTGTTACTAGTAGGCAGCTCACTAAGAAACATGCTGCCTTTTATTGCAGGGTTTTTTTTTTTTTACGGAATACGAATCCGAACTGAATTATCTGCTACGACTATGAGAAGGACAATTTTACTGAAAATAAAAAATAGTATGACTCAAAATGCAGGTCGTGAACACGTGAGCCAATCAAGTAGGAAGAAAAAAATTAAAGGCCGCCAAGATTAATCCTATTAGCCAAGTTAAACGCACCGAATAATACTTTGGACGTTAAAATGAAAACTTGAATATTGCTACCGCGAGCAATATTCTAGTTTCATTTAACTTTTGAACTATTAGTTGGTGTGCTTAACTTGGCGAATAGGATTAACCTTGGCGGCCTTTCCCTGGTTGAAGAATATCACTACTTTCAAAGATGACCCTTTTTGGAAGCTTGGGGTCTTTTCTTATACTAGTTTTGGTTTTGGGTGGCTAACAAGTTAATGAAAACTTTGGTCCAGGAGGGTCGATGAAAAACTATACAGCCTACCCATATAGATTTAAGAAAGTCCAAAACGTGTTCTAGCGGTGATTTGCTTAGTGTAGTGTGACACAACAATACCGTTTGAAGGAAAACATGACTGTGAATAACGTCAACTACCAATTTCGCCTGAGTGTGTGTGCACAGGTATGAATTCACCGGCAGTGAGTTTCCAACAACGAGTTTTACCAACCTGCTGGCTAGTGGAGGTAGGGCGTTTATAAAAATTATGTGCGAGATTTGGGGGCTTCCCACTCACAAGAATAATCTGTTTAGTGGAGTGATTCATCCATTTTTTCAACCTACTACTGTTCTTGACATCTTACAGGCTTGACGGCATAACCAGTATTTGTGACGTCACAAGTAACATTTTCTCTTGAAAAGAAGCGCATTCGTTTTTCTCCAACCATTTCTCTTGTTTGTTCTTTGTCGCAGTCTGTAACAATGGAAGGAAAAAGAGTTAGGTTACAATGACCAATGGAGAGACAGAATCTATCCACAATGATTTGGCTGAAGAATACTGTTGCAAGACAATTTACACTACAAATTAAGCATTTTGGGCCAGTTGTGTCCAGTGGTGCAAAAACTACCATTGAAATGCAAAAAAATAAAAAATATTGTGGATCAATGCATTTGCTATTTCAAGAAACAAAAACACACCTGAACCACCAGGAAAAACACAGTTCACAGTTCTACGTGGTGGTTCAGGTGTGTTTTTGTTTCTTGAAATATCTTTGCAAAACCACTGTTATCGCCGTTTACCGGTTTTCGTTAAATTATGCATTTGCTATATCAGTTAAAAACTATGTCGAGAAAGTTGTTTGTTCAATACCAGTGCCGTCGAGATTTTGGCATAAACGTAAACACACCGTACCACAATTCAGTAGGGATAAGAAAAAAGAAGCACTATTGATTGTTGATTACATTTGGTTGTTTCTCAATTGTCATGTAGTTTTATTTTTGTAAACCACTTAGGCATTATCAGAAGCGTACCGAATTCTGAGGCCCGGAGGAAGATTTCTATGTTTGGAGTTTAGCCACGTACCAAATCCGCTTCTTCAGTGGTAAGTTTGAAAATCTCGTCTACTTTTGGTTTATCTTTGTGATCATTTTGATGTGTTTGGCACCTGCATTTTTTTATAACAGGTTGTATTTTGGTTTCTGTGTGTATATAATTTGTGCAGTCTGAGGAATGTTGTGGCAATGCGGAAGTTGTCGCTAAGCAGATGTAGAACTGGTGTCGTGGGAAAAATCAATACGGCCTTCATCTAGAATTCATGAATAATTTAACGTTAGTATCGTTAAGTGTCGGTGCATGATTGTTCTTGTGGTTGCGAAAGTTTGAACGGACTAAAATAGGTTATGGATAGCAAGAGCAACTGCAGTGATGTCGGGAACTCGAGAAGTTATTTAGGAGATTATGTTTTTGTAAGTTGTACTCTTGGGTTTGTCATAAGTGGTACTAATAATAATTCAAAACATTTCCCGCAGTAAAATCATCGTGAAAAAGATACTGAAAATAAACTTTCTCGCAGTTATATACAACTTAGTTATTTATGTAACCAAAGTATGTTTTCTGGAGAAAACCGGCATTCAGTGTGTGGATTTACTGTGGCGTGTTAACAACATTGTTGAAAAAACTTACCACACAACGCCACACCAATGAACAGTAAGTAAACTTGTCCACTTAAATTTTTGGTGGATTAAGGAGGGCGTCCACCTTCTTCAAAAGTGTACAGTGCAGGGATTGTGGCTCAGTCTACATTGGTGAGACCCACCGCGGCTTAAAGCACGGATTGAAGAACACAAAGCAGAAGTGGAGAAGTGAGACCCAAGAAATGGAGTGGCAATGCACCAAATTTATAGGGATCGACCGAACTGGATCTGAAGCCGGATCTTGGATTCGGCAAAACTTTTAATCTCTAGACGATTTTTCAAGAACTTCGCTAATTTTTGGCCGATTTCGACATTCCAATATACCATTCGAAGTGTTTTTGCAACAGCTTTCCAATGGAGCTAATTTCAAATGGCTAGCATAAACTGTTCAGAAGTTATAAGGGAAAAAAACAATCAACAAAAGTTACGAAAATGTGTTTTCAATTATTTAAACTTTACTCAATTTACTGCTTTACTCAGATAGATAGAAAATTTAGCCTGTATAAACTGCAAAGAGTTGAAACAATCAACAAAGGTTTTATTTTGGATTTAGTCAGGATCCGAAGCAGATTCTCCAAGTCTTGTAAATTATCCGGATCTGGTGTGGATTTGGTAAAAGTAGATTCGGTCGACCCCTACAAATTTGTATAACTTTGCTCTGACATCTAATGACAGGGTACAATGCACACGACAATGGTTACAGCGACGTGCCAGAGGTACGGTGTTTGAAGCCTTGACTCAGTCCAGCCCTGTGCTTTCGTGGAGAGAAGTGCACTGGAAATACGCTCGTGCTCATATTGCTTACTGAGTGTGAAAGTTTCCTGGAATTTCCCAGCAAAATTGTCCCTCTCCATCCCGTGAACCTCAACGCTTAACAAGGGTGTCAAGTCGAATATTCTCCTTCTTTTGAAGTTTTGGGAACGTTTCAAGCTAGTGGTTTCGAGTGGTCCTAACAGAATGCCAAGTGGCAATGTTTTCACTCATTCTTACTGATGCTAGAACAAGGCTGGATCGTTTTTAGCTACATGCATCTTCACCAATTTAGAAAGTAACGGTTCTCGCCCGAGACGCATGCCCCTCTTTGCTCCCCTTTCGTTACAACATGAAAGCAGCGACCTGCAAACGAACTTGAAAATGTTAGCTAATTACGTTAGGCAAAATGTCATTCCAGTAAGTGGAAAACTTTCCATAACCACAAAAAAAAAAGTTTTTCAGTGTTTTTTCCTACACTAAAATGCTGCTAGATCCACTTAATAGAAGCTGTTACCCATCTGAGGCAAAGGTATGCACTATTTTGCCCAAAGCATCTTAGTGATTCTGTTGCTTTTTTAACAGTTGCAGTTGCAAGATGTCATTCAGATTAATATTGAGTACAAGGTCAAAATAGTCGAACCTTGGTTATCTGAACCCTGATTCTCGGAGCACCCTGACTGATTATCTGAACTCTGTTTCCCGGCAATTTTTCGCAAATTTTGAGACAAGAAATGGGAATTCGGCTTGCTTTATTGCTGTTTAAAAAATAATAATTTCTGAAATAAACAAATTGTCAAGGTTTGTGCCTACTGCCCACTAACGAGAAGGAAACCCCCAACAGCACCACTCATAGAAATGGTGAACACAATCCCTTAACAACATAACTGCTCCCTCTCCTTATCTTACATTATAAACCAAAGTCTCATAGTAGAAATGAAGCAACCGCAACGACCCCCGGAAGGGGAACAATGAAAACGTGCGAGTGTGTCAATTCTTTGGCATGAAGTTGAAACTGAGACGTTGTTGCCCTGAAAAGAAATTGAAATTGGCACATTGTTGCCTCGACTAACAATTTGCTCTAACAATTATCCTTCTAACTAAACACCGTGGTAATCTCAAGGGCAAGTATTACATGACGTCATGCACACTTCTTTTTCACACAGTACGCATCGCTTAAGCCACAGCGAAAGACTGGGAGGGGGGGGGCAAAGTGAGCTGTTACCATTAAGCATACGATTAGGCATTAACTGAACCTAGAAGAGAACAAACAAACAAGCACGGGAGCCGGGTACCTATTCAACTACGTATAGCAAACAGGAGAAAGGGAAGGAAACCAAGAGGAAAGGGAGAGGACGGGTTAAAATGAGGAGGGGAGAGGGGAGGGAGAGAATTGGCGGAAAGGGAGAGTGTTACACAAACAAAAATCGACTGTTGCAGTGAATGATCAGGCATCACCAAGCAAATACTGGGAAACAACCACGGGTCAAACAAATTTTTGGGCGAAGCCGGGTACGATGCTAGTGTTTTGATAAACATAACTTACCTCTCGGGCACTCAATATAAAGTGTAATGCAACTTACCTCTAATAAGACCAGTAATATTTCTTAATGAAATTGTTTATTAAGCAGTTAATATTAAGTATTGTTTTTTGTAATCCAAAGAGTACTAAAATCCTCGGGGGGGGGGGGCGTAAATAATTAAAGTTAATACAACAACGTACTCAAGTAAGACTTACAATTAGACTCCAATTATTGTACACGCATTACTGCCTATTGTCAAGAGCCTGAGCAATGAAATGCTGTAACAATCACTCTTACATGAATTGTAACCTAATAATGTGTTCACCTCCCGACGACTACTGTCATGAATAGATCCGATACATTGTCACTCACTGATTGTACTACGATTTGATACTTTTTTTCCCTGCTCAACTTTACCGTCCGAGTCGATTCATCCAAGTGGACTGGTAACTTTCACAATACAAAAGTGGAAGAAACAAAAATGGAGAACGTCCGCCATCTTGTTATGGGATAAACCCAACTGACTATGTGTCCAGGAAATGACGGCAAGAATATATACGTAGTCGTCTATCAAAGTGAATAAACAATCACGTTGACTACCAAAGATAAGATTAATAGCCCAAGAATTATCAACTGTAAGTCTTAGTTTTTTATACTCGTTAGATGACTCGTGCCCTTGGTAATGTTCCACCAAGATTAGGCTTAGCAGCCTGAGGCTATAAGCAAACCAGTGAGTGACAATTATTGGCCCATACCAATGGCTGCTTCCTCCAACTAAAATACTTGGACAACAAATAAGTTTCGGACAAATATTTGTTGCAACGACTTTATTTCATTTTATTATCCGTGATACCTGGTACAATAAGGTCCACCTTTCCACGAGCCTCTGTACACGAGCCTCTGTTCTCACTTGGCAAGTCTATCATAATTAGGACGTACTTCAAATCCGATGCTGCTAAGAGGCGTTTGACCGAACCACGCTCTGCAAAAAAGTCAGTACCTTCACCACAGCATATAACAGCCTCTAGACAGTTGATGCGCGAACGCAAACCATCAGAGCCATTATTCGCCCAAGAAGCTCAAGCCAAGGGATCCACAGTTGGGCGCCAAAAACACATGCGTCCGGGTAGGCACCGCATTACCGTTGGTAGCCGCCTTGCTTTCTTAGGTGTCAAACACCTGACACAAATAAAACAAAATTTTCTTTCAGTACAGTCAAGCAATACAAAACGCTATTTTCTATTCACAGAATGAAGTGCTTAGTTAATTCTGCTGCAGAAAAACAACAATTGGCAGCAACTCCACTATTTCATGATTTTGGTTTTGAATGGTTTTTTTAGGCATTAGCTTTACCTGGGCGGTTAAAGGTACTTCCCTCCCGGTTGGCTTGGCCTGTACGTTTCAGTTTTGCAATATTACGTCAGATACGTGTAAATTAGCTCTCACCCACAAAGATCTCTAAACAGACTGTTTCGCCTTTGTTTGGGCTCGTCAGTAGAGAATACTTTGTAGATGAGAGCTAGGCTACGCTTGCTAGGGCAAATGACAAGGGCGAAACGAACACGGTTTCAGCAAGCGAAACAGCTGTCTGGAGATCTTTATGGTGGGAGCTAATTGATATTAAATGATCAATTGGTAAAAATTGTCCTAGTCCTGGGTGTCAACCAGTCAGTCGAATGGCGCCCCAAGCAAACAGACGTTTCTGCTCTTTCGCTTACTGAAACCGTATTCATTTCGCCGTTGTCATGCGTGTAAATGCTGCAAAAGTATACATTTTCCTGTTTTCCCCCTCATGAGTAAACGGTTTTGCTACATCCACTCTAACATATGTAAATGTT
>JAHWFP010166488.1:33514-48442 GCA_023313725.1 Lithobius niger
GGGGGGGGGGGGGTGTCAAAACCTATAAAGAGGGCGAAAATTGAATAAAATGCTGAAATCTTAATATCCGCCATGTTTTAAGTTAAAAAGTGGTGCTCGCTGGGATATCTCTTTTCCTCGTTTTCAAATAAGAGTTGAAATTACCGGGTTGTAGAGGGGGGGGGGGGGGCGCTCCCCAGGGGGGGGACACAAAAAAAAAAGGGGTGGGGAGCAGTGGTGCCAAAAAGCAGTGCAAAATTTACCTTGGTCCGCCTCTATTTGCTTTGTTTTATTGTAAAACTTGTTTGAAAACGCTTACCATGAGTCCATGACTGAAGCCGTGTGGAATATCGGAATATTGGAAGTCGGATAGCAGGTATGTCCTTTCACTTCGTGATGGTGCCCCCATGATCCAATAAATGACAGCTTGTTTCGTGTTAGGGTGACTATGATGGCTGTCCTTGCTGTCCTGCCTGAACGCCGTCAAAGCGAAAGCAACAGTGAAAGGCGATCTTGTTGGCATGGAAATAAACCTCCACCGGACATCCTATGAACTTGGCTGATACTTGAGTATGCATCCCTGTCTAACGAGTTTCACTCACTACGTTGACATGACCACGTCGAAGCGCTTCAGAGGGATCCGTGTCGCCTCCGTCGGTCTTGTAAACACCCGTTCGTGGCGCCTTCTCCCATCTAGCGATACAGACCCAAAGCGCTTCGTGGAGGTGGATTGGCAGTCTGAAACGCATAATTTTTATTCTCATGTAAACACTCGCAATCGCATTGAGACGTTGGCGAACGCCTGGTAAAGATGACGGACACAGTTGCAGCACCCACACAATTTGCGCTGGTGCCACTCAAATTTTAGGTAAATGAACTGAAAAACAGTGTACATGACAGGAAAACCACTAAGCCCCCCCCCCCCCCCCCGCCCCCTGGGCGACCAGGTCGTCCGGCTAGTGGTCACTGCAGCCAAACAACAAGGCAACGTGCCGCACGGCCACGTCCGTTTTTCATTGATAATTCTCGATCACGTGGTGAAAAATAAACGCGGAGCAAGTGTGGTCGACTGAAAGCCACCCAGGATCCCAGTGGCCGCTGCGACTAACTCGCCGCGGCGGCCAGGTGCACTGTGCTACATATACCGTAAGCATTCTCGTGGGCCGCAGCGACCTGGTCGTGCAGCTTGGTCGCTTAGTGCGCGGGGGCCCTAAGACTGCATACGTTTGGTTACTTCGGTCTAGGCTAACCTAATTTACTACATGCAGGGGGTGGAGCAGCATGGAACGTGCCCACTATGTGCCAAAGGGAGGGCAGGTAGGTAGGGTTCCCTGATTGCACTGGGCGAATTGCCTTCGCCATAGCGGAATGGTGCTGCGTCTTGTAAACTGGTGCCGTTTTTCAAAGCGGTGGCCATATAAACGTAGTGACTGTTTACACGGTAGCAAAGGTTTGCCGCGTGGACCCGTCACTATTGTCGCATGGAATCATGGGGTCATTCGTTTTGTAGGCTGGCAGAGATACGAGCTTGTCTAGTATTTATTACTTGATTTTCAAACAAATTCAAAATTGTCGTGCACATAAGGTGCATCTTTTGTAAAAATCCCGTCATTTTTTACTGCTAAACAACCAGAATCCTCGTCCACCCGATTCTGGTTGAATTTTAGTGGCAATGGCGCCATTACGAGCTTCAATTTCTGATCACCGGGACTTGTCATTGCGGAGGTAGAAATCCGTTAAAAGCAATAATTTGTTGGCTTCATACCAAGATGGGACTATAGTCGCAATTCCGCGTTGCCGTAAAAGCTGCACCCAAAGTCGACCTGGCCTGGTTTTTGCGTGTTCGCTTCTCCCGTAATGAAAATCCGATTCGCTTATTTAATTTCCAAAGTTGTTGTAGTTGTAAAGCTGCTTTTGCTGCCCATCGCTTTTTGGCTTCTTACCAAAATAAATGCATCACGAAAGTCGATATTTTCATCGAGATTTTTTTTTCTTCCTTTTTGTACTAATAGTGGCTTAAAGGAGAAAAAAAATGGGAAAATTTACTTTAAAGGAGATTTTGGGGCTAATAAATCTGTAATTTGTGGCGTATACGGTACTTTAATTTCTCTTAAAATGGAGCAACTCCTAAATACAAAAAGCAGTGGCGTAGCTAGGTTTTTGCAGTGAGGGGGCAACACTAGGCATTTAGCCGAATGGTGTGGAAGGAGAACCGAATAAGAGCCACGTAAACTGATGCATTTTTGCTATTTTCCGGCATTTTCTGGCTTTGTAAAGTGCCGTTGAAAACATTTTTATAAAACCAGTTTTGCCTGGGCCGAATCTAATAAAAATGAGTCGGAAAATGGGCCTCAGTCGGAAATAACGGGAGGTAGAACGAAACTACAGACAGACAGGACGGAACGCCAAATGGACTCGGAGGAGGGTTAAATAGATACGGTTGTAAACCCATTTACGGTGCATTTTGGCCGTGTGTTAGTCTGGCTCAGCGGTAGGACCTCGGCATTTCGTTTCAAAGGTCGTGGGTTCAATTCCCCGCTCAGGCAGTCTGCCATTTAAGTACAAACGGCAGCGTGAATAGGTTTGCATCCATATTTGTTTACCAAAAAGGGGTTTGAGAAGGAAAAAGAGCAAAAAAAAAAAGAAGAAAAGATATTGATAATATTGGGTTCTAGTCGGAAGCTTATTTCAGCCTTCACCTCTACCCACCATTATTTTGGTTTCGATATCCCCCCCCCCCCCGATTTCAAGTAATTTTAAGAAAAGTAATTTGATATGACTACTACGGATTTTATTGGTATGGGTTTCTGATTGGAATCTGCTACGCAGTGGCGTGTACCCGGGGTAAGGGGGGGGGGGGTTGTCCGCACGGAGGCATTGCTTTTTCCCTTTGGTTCATACCGTATGAACAAGGCATATGGCCTTTTGAATGCTATTTTAATGTGACTACAACATTCTTGTTGTACTTCTTTATGGGGAAACTTTGCTGTCACCTAAAGATCGACACCAATGAACTAATTTTCAACTTTTATCGCTTAAAACGTAGGTATTAACTAGAAGCAGGGCATTTTGAACGCCATTTTAATGTTCCCGGTTTATTTCAAGGCTGTGTCTCAGGTCCCGGTGACGGGATCCAGTTTATAAATACTCAGGTCCCAGCGAATTCGTTGAAAACTAGGCCTTCAGCTTGTTAAAAGTGAACCTAACCAGGGTAACCTAACCTAACCAACCAAACCTAACTAAAACTAATATAAGTTTGCCTAAAAACTACGTTTTTTTTTGTTTGCCGGGATCCACACACGCAGAACTCCGGTCCCGGCAACGCGTCCAGATAGGCTTGAAACAGTTACGTCCCAACCGGGACTAGAGACACTACGTTATTTTCAAATAGAGTTCATCTCAATTATCTCGTATCAAAATTCTAGTTATTTAGTTTACCTGAAATATCCCCCAAGGGGGGGGGGGGAAGTAAAATATTTGTATTTAAAAAAAAAACTCTTAAGGGTATAAAATACAGATGTAAGCCGTAAAGAACACTTAATGCTCTAAAGGAACAGATACAAAAAAAAGACATGTAAGCCACCAGCGTCGCACTAATACGTGTACGTGAACCACCAGCGTCCCAAGAAACAAGTTAGAGCTTATTTCACACGTATTTAGTTTTGTATGGCTTACGTCCGTATATTTTTATACGCTTAACCAGTTTTTTTTTTTTAATACTGATCGTATTTCACAAACACCTGTTGAAACTGGTAATAACCTGTGGAAACGGTAATACGACAAGGAAGCAGTCAAAACCTTTTAATCCCTAATAATCAATGGCCAGGATGTAGGTTAAGGATACCGGTTATGCGTGCATTTTTCCCTTTACACGTGACGATTGCGTGTGAATTCCCCATTCGTTGTACATAGTTTCGGGACATTAAGTTACGTAATGTATCGGAGATTGTATCAGGGGTTGACACGTAAAGCTCTGCCTTCCCTTCATCGGAATCTACTCGAGCTCGGAATTGGGTTGATTTCAATAATTTTTCAATATTTAACAGTGTTCCACTGGGTTTCCTACATTTAACAGGTTCATTTAAAGGGCAATTCCATCCATTTTGACATGCATGTTTGACTTGTGGATCTCTTACACAATAACTAAACACAAGAACTGCGGTAAGAATACGTTACTTACGTCCGATATAACAATTTAATTACTGCATCACCAAAACACGATACGGAGATCGCCATTGTTTTGCTGGAACGCTCAGAAATTAATGCCGACAATTGTCACTTTTCGATTTCGACTCGCAGCCGATTGAGATAGCTGTATTGACTGTGAGGAGCTCAAGCGTCTGGAGGCCTTAGCTAGCCACTACACTGCCGGCCAGCTAAGGCCGTCAGACGCTTGAGCTCCTCACATTCAATACAGCTATGTCAATCGGCTGCAAGTCGAAATCGAAGAGATCCGTCTGTCGGCATTAATTTCTACGCGTTCCAGCAAAACAATGGCGACCTCCGTGTCGTGTTTTGGTGATGCAATAATTAAATTGTTATATCGGACGTACGTAACGTATTCTTACCGCAATTCTTGTGTTTATTTATTGTGTAAGTGATCCAAAAGTCAAACATGCATGTCAAAATAGATGTAATTGCCCTTTAATTATTAGTGCGATTACAATACGATTAATTCCTGATGTTATTAATGATTTTGACACATGGCCCCATAACTATTTTAAATCTTATTGATTGATCCCTGAGAAAACCATTTTTAAACATGTCCTTAATTTTGTATTCAAACTATTATAAGTCTGAAATACAAAATTAAGGACACCTTTAAAAATGGCTTTCTCAGGGATAAGTCAATATAATTTAAAATACCGCTTATTAAAAATAGTTATGGTACCATGTGCCAAAATCATTATATACCAAAACTTTTTAATGAAATCCTTTCACAACTTTTAAAGCTGGACAGTTTTAAACATGCCAAAAAAGAGATAAAACATCGGTTAATTTATGGTTAAAATGTATTGGTAGTTTATACAACACAATTAAGAATTTCTAACTGATTGTAAATATGTAGAAAATAACTTAAGTATTTTATTTATAAAAATTATGATGTCCAGTTTATTTTCTAACTGAACGTTACAACACAAGTGACTTTCTTTGATGTATTCTGAATTATGCTGTACATTGTTTCTCAACCCATACAAGATCAACATGATCTTCGGAATGCTTAACGAATAAAATTTATTTATTATAAAAAAAATGTAAGATTAAAAAGTTATAAATTAATAAATAAAAAAAAATAAAAAAATAAAATTTTTTAAACTATTAATTCTGCTTAATTTGGAGTGCAGGAATGAAAAACAACGAGAAATTCTCTAACTAAATAGTCCGCAAGCTGTATGGAAATTATCAAAATTTTTTCGTCAGTCGTGTTTTGGCCCATTCAGGTTACTTGTGCGATTTATTGGCAGATAATTTCCCTCGTGCTTCGCACTTGTGAAAATAATGTGCGACTAAATAGCACTCGTGAGTTTAAAGGGGCCAAAACACTCGGGATGAAAAAAAAATACGATAATTTCCTTGGTTCTTGGGGTATTATGTGTAACTTCAGATGTTATCGTGTTTACAGACAAATGGACAGGCAGAGTGGCACCAACACAGTATGAGAAACACCTTCTTTGCTTCGACTGGATGGATAACGTGGGTTCCTGGGTTCATCCTAGGAATTCCATAGCAAAACTGTCCCCGTCTGTCCAAAGATGCTATAGAAAAATATGTTAAAGCAACATCCGGCCTGCCTTATAACAGTCACGCGCCGATCACGTCCTCTCATGTACCATAGCCAAGGTCAATTGAGACAGTAGCTTCGTTCCTCGCAGCAAAGGACGCAGCTGCTGTCTCAGTTGGCATTGCGCCTAATAGGCAAGCCAGAGTGAACTCATTGCGTCGTCACAAACCGGAATGATTCTCGTATTTTAAAATCACAATTTATAATTTTCTAGGCTAGTGTCTTATAATTTTACTTCGGTGATCTATTGGAATAATTAATTTTAATTATTACTGCATTAGTCTTTTAGATTTTTGATCTCATAGTAATTACTAGGAAACAGATTAAAATTAGTACTGTGCAAACACAGATAAAACTTCAAGGTCATTGTAGGCGCGCAAAGGATCATATAGGAACGGGTCGTTCTTAAATATAGTTAACAATATTCAACAGAAAATCTCCTAGACGCCACATTTTATAACGGATTTTTAGCAAGGGAAAGACTAACGGTAAGTAAATAGACCTTTGGGGCCGTTACTTGATATGGATGATCGAGAAAAATGGCGCTGGGAGGTATATCCCTTTAATCCTAACATTAGTCCAGTGCAATTAGTACTTTAGGTTGGAAAAAATTCCCATAAAGATGAAACTTGGTAGATACATCCAGAAATATACCCGAGTAACATACTAAAGGTCCCCTAAAATCTCACTGGAGCTTTCGCTGCCATTTTGAAAAAATGGTTGCCGCCACCTACAAAATTGAATGTTTTCTTTAATATCGCACGAACTATCACTTCTACCGAAAATGTTATAGAGATATGAATTAAAGATAACAAAAATCTCTACAAGCAGAAAGGTCCTTGTGATGTTTTCGTTAAGACCAACCGTTTTTTTTTTCACTCTGCTAGTTTACTGAAAACATTTGATGAATTCTACGTCCAGAGGTGTGTGCTTCCGCATCACTCTGCCACTTCCGACTAAAAAAAAATAATTACGCATCGTCGCCGTCGGTAATTCTACCATCGTTTTCGAAATTTCAGTGCACGGTTGTGTTACAAAATACATCATTGAAATAACAATCAAGCCGCAAATAAACGAATAACATTGTGATCGGTAGTGATTCAAACATATTTGTCAACCAATGAAGAGTAACATTCATTTTAATTTCTGCGTACGCTGCCTAAAATTGTTTAAAGTCGCTGCTGCCTTCCGATGCCGTGCACCTATTTAGGCCGTCGCGAAAAGCATTATCGTCTGCCGCCGGGTAATATGTGACGGTGCACACCTCTGAATTGTAATCTGGCTGGCAGACCGTGCGTATTGATTACTTCCGGAGTGAGTTTTTATGGTGTCCAGCCTTTTCCCGCCTCCTGCTTGGCTGTGGCTGTGTTCGTGAACCTGTGTTTGACACGAAGGCGTGTGAACGGTGTTTTGTTTTGCCACCGGAGATATTTTGCTCGTGTATTTGTGATGTAACGAATCGTTCAGGTCACGCACTGTTTAGGTGGAACGGATTGGCTCTCGCGGTCTCGCGTCGCAGTATTTTTCACCTTGAAAAATACGGCGAGGCGAGATTACAGCGAGAGCTATACGAGACCTACTGGCAGACAGCGCGAGAGGGAGATTTGGCTGAGAGGCAGTGCATTATGGGAGGGAGGTGGTCAGTGGGTATTTATTGCCACGTATTTCTGTACTGGAAAAAAGGCCATATCAGTTGCTAATTCAAGTAACTGTTTGTCCGGCACTTTAGATAACTTTCACTGTTCAGAATTAGACGTTATTGGGATTGAGTGTTTGTCGTTGTGTGGAAAATAAGTAAATATATACGCAAACAAACCGAAGGAATTTACCGATATTCACATCGGTATCTGCTGGGAATCAGTATCGGCATGAAACGGCATGCTGATGCCGAGGCTGTGGTTTGTCTTTGCGCAGAAAGGTGAATTGCTATGAAAATTAACAAGCAATAAAAAAAAAAATACTGTCCTATTTTGCTTTTCTGAACTGATAAATGCTGGCGCTGTAGCCAGAGAAAGGGCGTAGAGGCCTAAAAGGGCAGAAAGAAGGCCAAGAAAGTTCACCAAAGGGCAAAGGAGAGAGTGACTAGCTGATAAAAGCTAAAGAAAAAAAAAATAGGGAAAAAAGAGAATGCGTTCCCTTTTACCAAGGGCCGTAGCTAGCCCCCTTGGCACCCCAGTCAAACCAACTGAGAGACGCCCCCCCCCCCCTGCCCAACCGTCTATTTCAGTAAAATAAATCTTCACGAATGTTCTATTGAGGCTTACATAACTAAATACTGACTATTACACATACAATAATTATAATTATGTATAACCTTTGTGCCATCCGTGAAAAAATATATTTGTGCTCTGCCGACAAGCCCTAGCATCACAGAAGTGGCTTGGTTGCTGGTTGAATACAATACATATTCGATTCCAGCTACTACCTACGTGACCAAGTCTCCGTCGGACAGTCTGTGACTTGACTTAATGCTTAATGCAGCAAGGCGCAAGTACAGTGAAGTGCCTCGAGATATAACTATTTTTCTTTAATTCATCCATTAGAAAATATATTTGTTCTTTGCGACCCACTTCCACAGCTACACGGATGGGATGAATTTGGCGCGGCAGCCTGGGCCTTGTTCGCCTTACCCTTCCTACGGCCCTGCCATTAAAAGCCTGTGCACGCTTCTGACGCAAACTATCTGGCCCTTTTAAGTTTTTTTTTTTTGCAACCGAGTTTCTTTGTGATAAGTCAGCCAGAACGGTGACTTTTTCTGATCGAACGCTGATGTCATGATTAATTTTCATAGCACCTTTTTGCATATTTGAGGGTCAAAAATTCGAATGGCTTCTATGAAAATAGGGCTATACGCAGCATATTAATTATTAGCCTTACTATCAGCTTCGTATAGGGCTTTAGTTCCGCAGGAGTAGAGGTACAGTACAAACACCCACGCATGTACGCACATCTTATGTTTTTAATGAAGTAGATCCTATAATAATTGCACTTTAAATTATTTTGGTAGTTCGTCAAGAAAATATTAATGATTGGCGTACCGGCTCGGGCATCTTTAAAACAAATTCCACCACGCCCAAGAATCTTCCGAAAAACGCTTCCACTTTGGTGTGTACCCGAAGAGGTCATTGACGGCCATTAAATTTTAGTTTTAATCTTGTCTAGGGCCTGACAGATCGCGTGGCAGCGCGTCCACTCCTTCCTTCATCCTCTAGCTCGTCTTAAAATTAAAAGCGATAAAAACGATATTGCCTCGAGCGTTCCTTTACCAATAAGGTTTTAAAAAAATGCGATATGATCACTGATCATCTTCCTACACACCGAAACCGAAAGTGACTTCACAGTTCAATAGTGTTAGGAGTTTTGGTGTATGCAGCGACCTTCGACCGTTCTATATTGGGTGGGTCCACTCAGTATTAGGCAGCAGCGCGAGAAACAATGCGAGATTTAACACTAAATCTCAAACGCATCTGACATCACTGCTCCCATTTCACGCCATTTTACTGATTCTGTCATCTCATTGGCTGTTGATTTTGCTGATAATTCGACACAAAATTGTACTAACAAACGTAAGCCGGACCGCTTCAATTGTTTAAATTGTTTCAAAGTGCATTAAGCTACCAGCCCAATCGACAATGCGACTGAAAATCGCAATGTTTGTCCACCGTCGTAAGCGATCATCGCAAAAGTACGCCATTATTTTGGTTTTTAAGTATTGACGGCAACAACTCTCATCTTGGTAATCTCATAAAAGTTTGTCGTTTTGTTTTAATAATTGGTTTCGAAAAAACAGCGTCGTCTGCTTCTAGGAATGGTTTGGGAGCAAAGTCGTCACCAACTATAGCTTAGACGCTTTCAACTGACTGAACCGACCCAATAGAACGGTCGAAGGTCCCTGGGTGTATGCGTCGAGGAGTAGAATCACGAATGAAGCGTTTTCGTGCTCACTGTGACATGCTCAGCATGACAGTTGCATTGTTAAGGGTGTTGCTAAGCAGTTTTAGTTAAATACCGACCAATAAGGACCTTTTTTTTATGTATAGTCCTATGACTTCTTACTTTATTTTAACTTCATGGGGACGCTCGTGTGA
The DNA here is from genome assembly GCA_023313725.1 of Lithobius niger. Classification (NCBI taxonomy): domain Eukaryota; kingdom Metazoa; phylum Arthropoda; class Chilopoda; order Lithobiomorpha; family Lithobiidae; genus Lithobius; species Lithobius niger. The sequence goes on from JAHWFP010166488.1 coordinate 43,364, forward strand.
CGACAATCGCCACCATTTGTTAATTTTGTGTACATGCTAGCGAAGACCGACTGTAGTACCGCTATCTTTAATTGGCAGATTCAGCGGAAAAAACCACCTCTTGGGAGTTGATGAGTCCGATCATGGCTACCACAGCTTCCTTATTTGTTTAAAAGGCTTAACGCCCGGTTTCACGTAGCACGCCAACCGCATCGTCCAAAATCGCTAAAAACTGGCGCAAGGCGCGCTGAAAGCGCCCCTACCATAGCATTGATTGGTGTTAGCGGGATGCACAAGAAGTTGGTAGTCTTCTAGGTATTGAATTTCCCGGTGTTGCAGCACTAAACGAACATTATTTTAAGTAACGGTGACTGTCCTTGAAGTCGTCGGACGATTTATTGCTACGTCCAATGATCATTTTAACACATTTTTAATGAGAATAGAAAATGCCGTAGTGTATTATATGCAGTACAATACACACGAACATTGGTTCGTCACCTGTTTGAAATTCATGAAATTAAACCTCCAGGGGGTTTGTTTTGACGTCGAGCGGACAACGTAGCAAAGAGCCGTTGTTGTTAAACTTTAATAATCTAGTGTCAACGGAATGTTTTAAGTTTAAAATCCGATTATCACGCGTCACGAGTACCTTTCACAGTTCAGTCCGCATGCTAGAGCAGTTCAATTTCTGGGTGTTCGCAGTGCGACTGGTGGCAGAATTGGCGGCTAACTGGACGACGCGTCGAATTTCTAACGTTAACTCTTTTTAAACATATAAGGAAGCTGTGGTACCACAGTAGCAAAACTAGCACACGCGACTGGATTGGACAATGGCCGCCAAAACCGCCCTGATGCGATTGATTCGTCCTGTTGCCGCTTTCTGTCATCCGGGGTTTTCATAGTTACAGCCCAAAATAATGCCAACTGAGAAGCTGACACTCGTTCCCTTGAAACAACTTTCCGAATACGTGAACCTGTCCTTATTTATGCCAGGTATAGATAATACATAGCTTATCTGTTGCCGAGTGTGAACTTTAAAAATTATTTAAAACTAAATTAACTGAAGCCAGTGCTACATATGAGTTGTGTTGAATTCATGGTTTGCAACACTGGTCAGGCATGGAAGCTCATGTGTATGTCCATGTTCGACCGAATTAAGTTTCTTCAGATTGTTGCGCACACTGGCTAACAAACGCTGATTTTTTTTATTAGCTTCGCTCACTCAATCAGCGCATCCAGTGATCAAATCCCTCACCCCCCCCCCCCCCCACGGCTAATGATCCCCACTTTCCAATGATCACTTCCATTACATTCTACCAGCCATGGTCATGTTCTTGTTGGCGGTAATAAATAAGGCTCAAGACAGTCTCGAAGCTGCCCCTTCGAGAAGCATGCTGTCCTGAAAAGCTTTCCCACAATGCAATCCCACCAGCCAGATGCGCGGAACCATTGCTGCTGGTTGCTGGTTGCTGCCTGACGTCTTGTGTAATTATATATAGTATAGACTATTTTATGGGTAATAAAAACGTGCCACGCAAATCTACGCAAATTAAAATTATTATTTTGAAAACTGCTACTAGCCTAGATCACGACGTATGGATAAAATCCATGTTCTATCGACAGGCTGTACTGATGAGTATGCCTCCATCTTTTAGAAGCACCCTCGAGAACGTTACTTCGTGTCGGCCATAGGGATGGGCGATATTGCGATATTATGTGGTCATCGTGGCTGAGTTGTGAGAGAGCTCAGCCTGGTTGCTGCAGGTTTGCGGATCTGGTCGAACCCCTGGAAAAGGGACCTTGGCAAAGTCCCCGCCAGGACTGCCGGCCAGGGTAGCGTGAGAGGCTACCATGCTTCTTCAGCGGCTATGGGAACTATTCTGGCCAATTCTGGACAATCTTTCGGCTCCTACGATGATCGGAGGTTTCCCGGATCGAATCCCCGGGTTGGCACCTCCCTTTACCAGATATTTCTTCTTCTCTAAAAGTCTGGCAATGTTCAAAATTGAGCCGGTTCAGCCGTACAAGCATTCAGTTGCTTCGGCAGACTTAAGGCTCAAAGAAATTAATAAAAAAAAAATTGCGATAGACAACACACGCGATACCGCAATGATTTTCAAGGTTCGCGATCATCGCATCTTTGAGCTCATTTCGGCTGTTTCCCATCATTGTCGACAATTTCGCTAAATATTGACCGATTTTGACGTTCAAATACACCATTTTAATCGTATTTTCCACCCCCCCCCCCCCCACTTTTTCTCACTCATTTGTGCACTAATGATTATGGATTTAAGTTCGTCATAGAGTAAAATTAGGCGAGGAGATTTCGCAATTTTGATTCGCAAATAACAAAAACAATGATAGGCCTATGCCGTGAAGACCACAGTCGTCGTAATGCATTTTTCAGGGATACTCTTGAGAAATTAATGTACAGCTAAAAGAAATGACGCATAAAACAGCACCGAAAAGCACACTTTTTTTTTTCTATTATCGTTTCGTCCGTAAATCCATTACGATACGCAAATTTACTCTAAGACACTTCCTTATGCGTCTTCTGCATGGGCTTTTAAATTTCAGTGATCGGTCAGAATTTGACATCAAGAAAAATGCTTTACTCTCATATTGAGAGTCAAAAACCCCCATCCATGGAAACTGTTCAACCAATTTCACTGATTTATGAACTTAATCCGCAAGAATCGATACGAAGTTCAGAGGCGCCAATTCCGCAGACGACCGCGAAGAATTGTTTCTTGACGCACAGGTTTTTTATGGCGGAAATTAACTACCCTAAACCCCAACCTTTGCACACCACCTTTGGTGCTTCGTCGCTGTGTTTCGTATTTTGCGTAACTGAATGAATACTGAATGAAAAGACGCAGGGTGCGTTTACGAAATGACTCGCCTTTGCGTCTCGCAGCTAAAAGCTAGAAATTATCTGAAATTCCAACATGGCGGCGGTTTTAGCTCTGCCGGCTCGCAACGAAGACAGTCAATAATGTTAATTTAAAAGTGACTGGGAAAATCGTTTATTCGGGAGAAATTCTTTATCTTATTGTCATGGATCATAAGACTGCAAGCATTTACTCAAATGATGCCGGATTTTGCTAATCTGGGTAGCCTCGTTTAAACGCTACTCGCAGCAATAGTGAGGCCGACGCCATACTGCGAGACGAGAGCACATCAAGAAAACCTGATTTCGACCAGAACACTGTAATTAAATTCTAGCTGTGAGAATGCAAAGGAAAATCTGGGATTTATCTAAGTTAAGCCTTTTTCCAGGCATTTAAAATTGGAATTCTGACGTATTTTTCAGTACCAATAGCTTGGAATAGCTATTGAATAGCTTGAATAGCTGGAATAGCTTGGAATTTACTGACACCACGGGTCCTGGGAAATTTTAGTGAGGAAAAAAATCGGACATAAGGTGATTTTAAACGTGAAATAAAAAGGAAACTTACGGACTGTCTTGGCTAAAAATAAGGAATTTTAAACAAAAACTAGAAGCAAACAATGCAACAATTTTTAACTCACCGTGGTAATTTCTCTGCCAGTTTGATGTTGTTTAAAATAAAAATTAAATTACGGGTAATGAGCAAATTTTCGCTAAATTTTGTGCGGAGGCAAAGTTTGTCGATTGTAAATTCGCAAATGATTAATGATAATAAAAAAAAATTAACAAGCTGAGGTTCTACCTTTTTATATTTAGCAGCTGGTAAAGAAGTTGAACGAGAATGAGACTTAAAAAAAAAAAGAAAGTGGGGAAGCACAAGTCCCAAAGATGTTTTAATAAAAAAGGAAAATAAGGAATTTTTCCCAAAAAGTAGGAACTCAACGAACACTGCTATTCAAGGAATATTTGGAGCTTAGTATTAAAATATACAGGTTTCCCAAAAGTCTTAGAACACCCTCACATCTCTTTAAGGGGTTGAAAGAAAATAGTGAAACTCTGGCAATGTAAGTTTGGTTAAAGGATATAACTTTTCGTACAACCGGCATTGTGCTCGCCCCCCCCCCCCCAAGGTGGGCTCCAGGGGCCCCAACTCAGAAATTTTCAATGGAATGGGGGTAAAAGGAATGCCTTATTTGAAAGGTCTTCATTAGGCGAGTAAAGTGCCACAACAATAGATTTGATACGATGGATGAGCCATCCAAAATGGCAGCCGGTCAAACATTAGGAATTTCCTCTGCATCCCTATGTCTTACTCGGCCTAAAGACGTCGTAAAGGGACGTAGGTGGCAGCAAAAGACTTCGTTCAATTTTGTTGGTCCATGCCTACAACGTCTTTTGCGGTTTCAAACTCATTTTTTTTCGTTTACGACGTCTTTAGGCTGAGTAAGACATAGGGATGCGGGCGCAATGCCTGTTGTACGAAAAGGTAAATCCTTTAACCAAACTTACACTGCCAGAGTTTCAGTATTTTCTTTCAACCCCTTAAGAAGTTGTAAGGGCTGGTGTTCTAAGACTTTTGGGACGTCCCACCCTGTATATATGGGGCCAGTCAAAAACCACGTAGCTGTTATTAAAGCCATTTTTAACTTCCCCCCCCCTCCCAAAAAAAAGGTACGTGGGTCATAGCCACCCCCGTCCTCCCCATATGTAATAAAAATAACACCTTAATGCGTTTTTGACAAATGCGGTACCACTTCAATACAATTTTTGTTATTGTGCCGTACCAAATTGTGTTCGACATGAGAAACTCAACGATAAGTACCCCCATACCTCCCCCTTCTCTTTTAACACACGCAGCCGTCTGCTTCATCGTGTGAAATATGGCATTGAATTGTCCCCTTGAAGCACTCAACGTTAGCCGCACACTCTTCACATGCATTTAGTACGAGTCAAGAAGGAAACGCAGTCTTGCGTTGTTGAATGAAGATTTCCACAACGAGACGCGGTATCTTTCACCACTATATGGGAAATGCAGTTCGGTTGACGGGGACCCAGACGTAAGGCCAATGTAGGAGTAGGAACAATGTAAGAACAACGTAAGCAGAGTACGACGGTGTGCGCAGAGACTGTTGTACGCTAAATGCACCTATCCCTTCATGCAGAAGCTACGTGGTTTATTTTGAAAAAGGAAAAAAAACCTACCCCCCCCC